>CM017566.1:6466951-6765318 GCA_007844125.1 Sinonovacula constricta | reverse complement strand
TCGGCAGATACGAACAGTGTACTCGGTGTGGCTTGTGAGACGCCTTCGTCAGTGAACTTTTGATCTGCACGGGCTGCAAAAGAGGTTTAAAATAATTGGAAATTATTCACAACGTACGCCATCAACATGCAGTGGTATCCGACACCGTCCGTACTGACTGTGGTTGTGTTGTTGAACACATTTGGGATTGAAGCTTTCCAGGTCAGTCATGTTAATGTAATACATTAGTGTCACATTAGTTGTATTTTATTTATTAATAGTGTGTCAGAACACACTTTATTTTCATGTGGCTTTCCAAAGTAAATATTGGCCGACTTTTCAAACTGCCGAATGAATAAGGAGTCAACATTTGATTTGTGTAACTACAACTCGCTAAAATACTTAACCAAGCTTTATGGTTAGGATTAGTGACATAGTGGTTTTACTAATGGAAAGTGGGGATCTCTTATACATTTCTACGCCGGTGGTTCTACCCAGGCACTTGTCTGGGTTCTTCCTCCGCCTGTAATAAGCAGGACGTCCGCCACTATGTCCATAATTGTATCAGTGAGGTGTAACAACAAACAAACAAACAAACAAACATGGTAGGTAACTTTAACTGTGTCATAAAACGGCCATATAATAAGAAATAGGCTGTTTGTTTTACAGTTAATTAAGTTCATACTAATCTGTATTTTTTCTTGGTTGAAAGTAATATTTAACAAAATTATGTTTCAATATGCATTGTATTGTTACGTTTCATATTCGTTGAAATAATATTTTCAGGAAATTCAAACATTAATTTATAACTTCAGACGTAGTGTCAGGTTTGCTGTACTTGCTTATATTAAAGAAGCTTTTGTAGATTTTATACTAGAAAGTGTTTTAAAAAACAATACCAATTTTTTAAAAACTTTTTTTCATCCAAATGTCAGAATCTAACTACATTTTAAATCGTAATTTACAACATAACTTAATTTATTAAGGTATAACTGCCAGTTTTGAAACAGAAACTCCCACCCTTAATCCCACCTTTAATTATAGAATGATAGAAATACACAACCTTAGCGTTTAGTCTGATAATTAAACTCCAATAAAATAGTTATTTCAGGCAATCCTGTATCTATAAAATATATGAGTGTAGAACTTATACCGTTCCTGTCTATTTAGGTGTATGACTGGACGAGAGACTGGTCGGGCGGCGTGTTCACGCGAGAGTTCGTCCATGTGTACAATACTTCCCGCCAGCTTGTCCACTCTGCCGCGGACACTGCCGAACAGATGGACGTCGTGCCGTCCGTCACCTTTATTGACTACAACCAGGTAGGAAGGTTACCCTGACCTTGTTATGCTACGTTTTGTTAATAAACAATACATATTCTAAGCCACATTGTTACATCATAATGCAAACTGTCTATACATATTGCTAAAGCCTCGGCAGCATATTGTGCAGATTCGGATCAGACAGCTCTTAAGTAGACCTATTTGATCTGAATCTTTTACCTTTCACCTTAACAACTCGCTAGTCCTCGAAGAGGTCATCGATATTTATATTTTGCTCTTCTTATCTCATAAGTTCTGTATTGATCTGTCTTTGTATGATGTGTTCCCTTTCTTCGTCGTCTATCTCTGTATCAATAAGTCATCGATCTTTCGGACCCTTCCCTTTATCCTTCTGAGCATACACATGTCGAACCGTTCGTCGGTCCGTCCTCCTGTCTTGGTTTAGAGGGATGACTGACACTTACGTCTTCTTATGACCCCCTCTCTCTCAACCCCCCGCGATTTGAAGAGTGGTAAGCATGCAAATATAAGAAATATAATTATGCTGTAGAACTTCGATCAGTTGCATTTTTTACAAAAGCAAAGAAAAAAAAAAGAAAAAGAAAAGAAAAGCGACGGAACTTACTGTCAGGTTGGATTGTCAACCAACATACTTCGTAACCTACACGTGTAATACATATGACATTCTTAATTTGTAGTCAATTGCTTAGCACGAAGGTAATCTGTCATATAATAGGAGACTCGGTCGATAATAATTTAGATCTTGATCTTGCATGGATTGATCTGGATATAAATGATTCGACAATCAATTCGAGCTTAGAAGACTAAGCATCAGCCTGCTATCAACATAAACCCTCGTCACTTTGTTTACCCTGCAGGGATTGGTCGCTATCCGTCCGTTACTATCGAATGGGTATCAGGTCTGCTTCGTGACATTGACAACCAGAGACTGGACACCATCGCTACAGACCGTATCACTGCGCCACGGGGTAAGTTGAAGTAGAGATTAAGCTTATGATAGCGATAGTCATCGTAAACGCAAGCTTTGTCTGGACTAATTTTAAATAAAACTGTTTTGTAGCTGTTTTAATACACATCGTACCGACACAACTATGTCAGGGTAGAATTGCAGCAAGTTAGATTAATAGAAATCCACTTAAACATATTCAAAGATATAAGATACATTAAAACCCTATACCGAAATTGGAACTTAGAGGTAAATGGTCCATTGATTTAGCAGGACGCAAATGGTCATGAAAATAAAGTAAACACATTTACTTATTGTGTGTTACACAACCGCGTTTGTAACTCACAACGTAGTTTTAGGTCAAGAAATTAATGTCTATTTCTTGACAAAAGTGTTGGAATTTTGGTCCAACAAAAATGTTATAGCATAATTTTGCTCGTCATTAGAAACATTACATCGAATTTAGAAAAAAAAAATGGAACACCGTAATTTCATTCAACCGTTTGGTGATTTTTTTTTACCTCGCCCAACCCGTTTTGTAATAAACTACGATTTTCTTCTTCCTTTCTCAAAATATTTATTTTCTTGACCATATTGCCGGAAGCGCAGATAAATCATGAACATACACATATTCCCAGTATTTAAAGTTTTAATTTTGCTATTTTTGCTAAGTGTTGACAAATAGGGTGGCTTTCCTTTCATTTGAAAACACCACTGTTTGACATTCTGGAGACGGTTTCAGCTCGTTGTGCATGAATTTTTTATAGGCTATTCCCTTTTGTAAACAACTTCATTTTTGGCCCAATGTCCTTTATTTTTCTTGACTCTTAAGATGAACCATAAAAAGACATCCATTTGCGATATATTTTCGTGCACATTTACAAAAAGTTTATGCGAACAATATAGGTTATCTTTTGCTCCGGATGGCGCATGTTGTGGGTATTTTTCATTTAAAAGCAACACATATTTTCTAACTCACATATTTTGACTGTTAATTTAAAACTAGCTAAATCTACTAGTACTACAACTACTACTACTACTACTACTACTACTATTACTTCTACTACTAACTACTACTACTAACTGACTACTACTACTACTATTACTTCTACTATTACTACTACTACCTACTAACTACTACTACTACTACTACTACTACTACTACTACTACTACTACTACTACTACTATTACTTCTACTACTACTACTACTACTACTACTACTACTACTACTACTACTACTACTACTATTACTTCTACTACTACTACTACTACTACTACTACTACTACTACTACTACTACTACTACTACTACTACTACTACTACTATTACTTACTACTACTACTACTACTACTACTACTACTACTACTACTACTACTACTACTATTACTATTACTACTACTACTACTACTACTACTACTACTACTACTACTACTACTACTACTACTACTACTACTACTACTACTACTACTACTACTACTACTACTACTTTCATGGAACTGTCATGGATATGTACAGGGGTCTAAAATGCGTAGTACGTTCCAACGGCACAACCTCAACAGCACTGAATATCGCGAGATCAGTTCGTCAGGGAGGGGTGTTATCAACTTTTTTGTACCTCGTCTACATAGATCAATTACTAAATGATCTAGAAGAAAGTAACTATGGCTGTATGGTGTACATTCGGTCAAGGGAGGTAACCCGTCATTCGCTGACGATATCTCCCTTATTGCAAACACCCCACTACGACTACAACGATTAGTTGATATTGTCCTCAGATATTGTCGTAAGTGGAAAATCAAAATGAACGCAGACAAATCGAATACGATTGTGTTTACAAAGAAACGCTCTGCCCCGCGAATATGCATAATGTATGGTGATAAAAACATCAAACAAGCCGATCACGTTATCCACTTAGGTATACGTCATGACTTTAATCTTGTATTAACTAGACGCATTGATGAAAGGTTACAAAAAGCTAGAAATTCGTTTTATACCATGGCATCTCTAGGCGTCACCCCAGATGGTGTAAACCCATTGACATCTATAAACATTTACAGTAAAATAGTAAAACCAATCGCACTATATGGCTGCGAATTATGGTGCAATTTACCACCATCTTGCACGACAATTATTAACAGATTCCAACATTTTGTAGTGAAAAAGATACAAGGGTTTCAACCTCGTACCAGGTCTGACATGGCCGAAGCAATGGTCGGTTTGCACAAACTTACTTGCGACATTTCTGTTAGAAAGCTCATGTTTCTTCATAAAATACTAAGTTTAAACACAAACAGTACATGTAGAAATATCTTCCTTACAAGATACTTGTCATACGCTTCTGAAAAGAACTCTGTTACTCTTGGGTTTATACCCGACATTTGCGGAATAATGCACCATTATGGACTGGACTCATTTGTTAACAGTGTCCTTATTAATCATACAAGCCTGCCGACAAAATACGCATGGAAGCAGATTGTCAAGAGAAAAGTGTATTCACTAGATGAACAGCAATGGTACAGACGAATATCGCTATCAGACGAATTTGATTACTTTAAAAAATTGTGTCCCATGGTGCAACAGTCCATTGTTTATATTGTATGTAAGTACAGCTGCACAAGAGCTATTATGAAAACTGTTTCACAGGCGTGGTGTGAACCCACACAGAAGGAAGTGTCTGAGTGTAAAAAGTGCCTTAAGCTGTATAATAATCGACTAGTTCATAGTATTAGTGAATGTGACTCAACAGAACAGTTACGGGGAGCCTTTCTACAACATACTTTGTGGAACTTTGGATCAGATTTTGTTTCGCAACTGATCTCCCAGGACAATGTAAACTTTTCACTTCGACTACTGGGAGCTCCTATCGTACCGTTCATAGAAAAGACAGCCAATGACGAATTCTTACATAGATCATTCCGTTTCGTTCATGACTGCATATGCATTCAGAATCACTAATTTAAAGCACTATGTTCGTGACAATAATGTGTATAAGGCTTGGAAATAACAATTGATGTGCTATGAACTCTCAAATATTTTGTTTGCTAAATGTTCCAAATAGAACGATTTAAAAATAAAAAAATTGTAAGCATGCATACTAGTGACACTTGAAACAGTTGTACATCCTCATATATAAAACTTTTATTATCTAATTGCCATTTTTTGTAATAACATGTTTGTATATATGTGTTTATTCCACGTTGTATATATTATGTCAAATCTCCAATAATGGAGGAAATAAAGATTGATTGATTACTACTACTACTACTACTACTACTACTACTACTACTATTACTACTACTATTACTACTATCACCACCACTACTACTACTACTACTACTACTACTACTACTACTACTACTACTACTACTACTACTACTACTACTACCACTATCACCACCACTACTACTATTACTACTACTTCTACAACTACAACTACCAATCTACCAATCTACCAAAATATACATACCTACTACAAACACTTGTGCGTCACCACATGTCTCTGCTATTTTCCATGTCAGGATACAGTTTTAAATAATATGATATTATGATTGTAGAACGTAAAATACGTCTATTAAAGTATTGGCAAAAAATCTTAAAAAGTCCCGAAAGCTTAGTGTATAAGTTGTGTTTTATGAAAGATTTAGACGGAAACTTTATTTTAAAATGGACACAAAATATAAAAACTTTGTTAGACAATATAGGATTTTCACATGTCTTTTCACAAAGTGAGATCGGAAATGATCTATTCACAGTTTTAAAACAACGAATTTAAGACCAATATATCCAAGACTGGTTTTCAAAAATAGATAACAGTAGTAAATTAGATACGTATTGTTGCTTCAAAACCATTTTTAAAATTGAAACTTATATTCTAAAAATTGAAAACCCACTACATTGTAGTGCACTAGCAAAACTTAGGTGCTCCTCTCACAATTTAGCAATTGAAGACGGTAGATACAGAAATATTGAAAGGCGACAAAGAAAATGTACTTTTTGCAATATAAATGTCATTGAAGATGAATATCATTTTGTATTAGTATGTCCTTTTTACAGAGAATTTCGAAACGCATTACTACCCCATTTCTATTACACATGGCCGACAATTACAAAGTTTAAATTATTGATGAAAAATACTCAGACAAGAACTATTAGAAAATTAGCAATTTTTGTATATTTAGCTTTTAAAAAAAGACAGCAAGTGACAGTCGAATAGTATATGTTGCTCATAAAAAGTGTAAAATATTATGTGGTTGTTTTATGTTCTTTTTGTTTGCTAAAATATGTCTTAACAGTAAGTCATTACTACTATGTGAATGCTATATACTCATGCAGACTTACTAAATTTACATAGTCCGATCTATGTACGTCACATGTATTACACAAGTGTCTATGTGCATGTTGCTTCACGTGCAGTTGTAATTTTTCCCATTAATTGTTGCATGCTTTTCTCGATTGTATTTGTATTTGCCTGTACGTATTATCAATAACTTAAACGCCATTTATATGTTTGTTCAAGACAATAGACGTCTTGTCTTTGTTTAATAAACTATTGAATTGAATTGATAATATCAGTGTTACGTATCTATAAAACGACAACACGTTGTTTTAAAAATTTCATTTAAAAGACTGATGCAGAAATGCGGCAAATTCAACGAGCACTATCAACATCTCTGCGTTATTGTGACAGCCAATCAAGTCGTTTCTTCCCGGAATTTATGTATGGACATGCTTTTGTTTTGTACTAAATTGTACAAATTAATTTATCCAGAATCGTCATTATTATTACTAAATGGTTTATATATATTATACATGTCGACTAGACTGTGTGGCTCGAGGCATAGTATAAACATAAACATAGATATATAAATTGTTGCGCTCAATAGCTAAGCTTTATGTATATTTAGATGTCTATACTACGATATGAGCCTTTGTGCCACATATTCTGATCGAAAATATTTTACAAAAATACTGTGATCATACAATTTTTGAGTAGACAGTTCTAAACATATTTAATCTTATATATATATATATATATATATATATATATATATATATATATATATATATATATATATATATATATATATATATATATATATATATATATATATATATATATATATATATATATATATATATATATATACGTTATCTAAACAATTGAAAGACGATGTACATATTTTTACTGGCCCTGGCAACGTAAAGGAACAGATTGTTTTTGTAAATTAACTAAGTGTTTGTTTTTACACGGATTTAATTTAATTTCTAAATATATGTATCTGTTACGAACAATTATTAAAGCCGATGTATTTATGTTGTTCATGAAACAATTACTGGAGTTGAAAACTTACACTACATTCAGTTCTAAATGAAGACTCCCATACACATGCGAAAATATTTTACAAAATATATTATTATTTAAAAATATTTTTTGGGTTATCAAATTTTGTATTTATAGACAACCATCTCCGCTGATGTGCCTAAGGACTTTACCCTTGTTGCCCTCGGAGACGGACTCGAACAGCTGGGCATAACGGCCTTTGTACAGTTCTGCAGTGTCGATAAGGAACATATCTTCTACTTGCACCCACTGGAATATGGTTAGTTTGATTTCCTTTTACAGATATTTCACAGTGACACGCCATATTGGTGACATCCGACTATACCTTCAACGTGACACGCCATATTGGTGACATCCGATTCTAACTTTACAGTGACACGCCATATTGGCGACATCCGACTATAACTTCAACTTGACACGCCATATTGGCGACATCCGACAATACCTTCCCAGTGAGAAGTCATATTGGCGACACCAGACTATAACTTCAACATGACACACCATATTGGTGACATCCGACTATAACATCACAGCGACACGCCATATTGATGTCATCCGACTATACCTTACAGTGACACGCCATATTGGTGACATCCGACTATAACTTCAGAGTGAGACGCCATTTCGGCGACATCCGACTATAACTTCACAGTGACACGCCATATTGGCGACATCCGACTATAACTTCACAGCGACTCGCCACATTGGCGACATCCGACTATAACTTGACAGTGACACGCCACATTGGCGACATCCGACTATAACTTGACAGTGACACGCCACATTGGCGACATCCGACTATAACTTCACAGCGACTCGCCATATTGGCGACATCCGACTATACCTTCACAGTGACACGCCACATTGGCGCCATCCGACTATAACTTCACATAGATACGCCATATTGGCGACATCCGACTATAACTTCACATAGATACGCCGTGTTGGTGACATCCGACTATAACTTCACACAGATACGCCATATTGGCGACATCCGACTTTAACTTCTCATAGATACGCCATATTGGCGACATCCGACTTTAACTTCTCATAGATACGCCATATTGGCGACATCCGACTTTAACTTATCATAGATACGCCATATTGGCGACATCCGACTTTAACTTCTCATAGATACGCCATATTGGCGACATCCGACTATAACTTTACAGTGACACGCCATATTGGCGTCATCCGACTATAACTTTACAGTGATACGCCATATTGGCGACATCCGACTATAACTTTACAGTGATACGCCATATTGGCGACATCCGACTATAACTTTACAGTGATACGCCATATTGGCGACATCCGACTTTAACTTTACAGTGACACGCCATATTGGCGACATCCGACTATAACTTCACATAGTTACGCCATATCGGCGACATCCGACTATAACTTCACATAGATACGCCATATTGGCGACATCCGATTCTTACTTCACATAGATACGCCATATTGGCGACATCCGACTGTAACTCAATGACAAAGACCCCAGACCCATGTCAGGGTAGAACCACCGGCGTAAGTCCGGTTGGAAAACTCCCAACTTTTCCCATAGACACGGTACATTTTTATAACCGCAATTACAATGTCATAAAATTTACTGATGTCATTATTTTAAATATTTCACTTTGTTAATTGTCACGAACTGAAAATTTAATTAGTAAAATGATAACTGTTTCCTTATTTCGTTTTAGTTGCCTCATTCCCGGAGACGATTCGTGTCCAGGGATTATTCGGCGGGTACAAAGTTGGAGTTCCGGCAGATCTACTGCCTTTATTTGATGGTGAGATGGGGATTCTACTGCAGTTTGCTTCCTTTGAGAGATATCTCTAGCACTCTTGATAAACCATGCTTTCTTACAGACACTTGCTGCTTGACTAGGATTAGTTATTATCTATTTTCAGCCAAATACTGTTACCAAAACCCTCACTTTTCCACAAGATGAACGATCTCACAACAATTAATCTGAACAAATAATCTTATAATGTCCTTTTACAGGTTCGTGCCTGCCAGACCACAATTGTTACTGCAACTGTTATTCCCGCAAACAGTGCATGTTTAACATTTTCAGCTTGTATCAATTTCTTTTACCGTTTAAAGCTGTTCTTGCAGTTTTATTGTTATAATTTCAGTTTCTAATTTTTCAGAAAGATGTTGGCAAGATACAACGCTATTTATTACATAGATAAGGACACACTTACTTATTGCTTGTTCCTCATTTAAAATACTGTAAAGCTCGAGTCAACATTATACCCGAGATGTGAGCAACATCTTCTTAAACATTTACTAAGTGCGAATAGGTGAGGCTTGGCAAATAGTGTAGATGTTGAACAGCCCCCCAGTAAGACGTGTGTGTTCAGGATCTACACTGTTCACTGCTGACATCAACATGTCCAGTCACCTGTGCATATAGTTATAAGATAATAGTTAAAATACAATATGGGTTTACAAATGGTTGCTTAAATGTGCCAATGATACCAGCTGAACAATTATTTTATGTCAAAAACACCGCCAATGATAACAGCTAAACAATTATTTATTGTCTAAACTTTTATTGATTACTTAGCTTTATTACTATATTATCAAATATATGTAAAGATGCTAAATGGTAAAGCTTGTTCTCGCGACATATTGTCTTTATCTATACACTACTATAATATTTACAAAAGAAATGTTTAACACATTTTTATTCATAATAGGATGATATTACAAAACAATAAAAACAGCATGCATCTAAATCTACACGAATGTGTAGTAACCTATTTCCGAATACTGTTTCAAAAAGTCGGAATCAAATGATTTATAAAACACCACATTCATCATTATTCATCATTATAAAAGATAATATAAAGACGGTATTTTTTTCATAAAATAGGCAAATTATAGAGTACAGTACAAGGAAACAAATGTATCCAAACTAATTTAGTTTTCAAATTCACATGTTAAAGATAGTTTTGTAGAAAGGGGACAGTTATTAATAAAATATTAACTAAAAGACTGCATGCATATTATACCCATGCCAATTTATCAGTACTGAAAGGCAAAATAAAAATCAACAACAATACTTAGCACCAAGCTTATCTATAAGCACTAACTTTATAATCCATTCGACTAACCATCAAAATTAAGCCTTATAATTAAACATGCAAGTTCACATGTCACAGACAGTTATGTAGAAAAGGAATAGCAAAATCAGCAGCCTTGGAACGAAACATTCATAACATATGCAACCGTGTGGAGCATACATTACAGCCTTGTCCTGTGGTTTGATATTGAATATAGAAACAGCACAACGCAAACTGTTTTATCCACGATAGACCTACATGGCATCCTGCAGAGGTTCAGGTTGTACGAAGGTGACTATCGCAGTTCAGTACAAACTATACATGTAAATGTGTTAAGAATTCAGCTGATGTTTTGCATGTTTATGTTTTTATTAGCACGTTTTGAGGTTGTGTTGTCTATTGTATGTCTACATGCTGCTAGTTCATTTCTAAGTGCTAGTCATATGTTGTTCGCTGTGTGTTTAATGTACACATTGGTTTGTATGTGATTGGCTCTATAATTTACATGTTTCAAGGTTGATCTTGTATCCAAGCTGCCATGTCTAGATGTGTACAATTCAGCCCAGATTCCGCCCGATGAAGTTTGATCTTGTATCCAAGCTGCCGTGTCTAGATGTGTACATTTCAGCTCAGATTCCGTCCGATGAAGTTTGATCTTGTATCCAAGCTGCCGTATCTAGATGTGTACATTTCAGCTCAGATTCCGTCCGATGAAGGTTGATCTTGTATCCAAGCTGCCGTGTCTAGATGTGTACATTTCAGCTCAGATTCCGTCTGATGAAGTTTGATCTTGTATCCAAGCTGCCGTGTCTAGATGTGTACATTTCAGCTCAGATTCCGTCCGATGAAGTTTGATCTTGTATCCAAGCTGCCGTGTCTAGATGTGTACATTTCAGCTCAGATTCCGTCCGATGAAGTTTGATCTTGTATCCAAGCTGCCGTATCTAGATGTGTACATTTCAGCTCAGATTCCGTCCGATGAAGTTTGATCTTGTATCCAAGCTGCCGTGTCTAGATGTGTACATTTCAGCTCAGATTCCGTCCGATGAAGTTTGATCTTGTATCCAAGCTGCCGTGTCTAGATGTGTACATTTCAGCTCAGATTCCGTCTGATGAAGTTTGATCTTGTATCCAAGCTGCCGTGTCTAGATGTGTACAATTCAGCTCAGATTCCGTCCGATGAAGTTTGATCTTGTATCCAAGCTGCCGTATCTAGATGTGTACATTTCAGCTCAGATTCCGTCCAATGAAGTTTGATCTTGTATCCAAGCTGCCGTATCTAGATGTGTACATTTCAGCTCAGATTCCGTCCAATGAAGTTTGATCTTGTATCCAAGCTGCCGTGTCTAGATGTGTACATTTCAGCTCAGATTCCGTCCGATGAAGTTTGATCTTGTATCCAAGCTGCCGTGTCTAGATGTGTACATTTCAGCTCAGATTCCGTCCGATGAAGTTTGATCTTGTATCCAAGCTGCCGTGTCTAGATGTGTACAATTCAGCTCAGATTCCGTCTGATGAAGTTTAATCTTGTATCCAAGCTGCCGTATCTAGATGTGTACATTTCAGCTCAGATTCCGTCCGATGAAGTTTGATCTTGTATCCAAGCTGCCGTATCTAGATGTGTACATTTCAGCTCAGATTCCGTCCGATGAAGATTGATCTGCGATGTCTTTGAAGTACTTGTATTCACCTTTATGTGCCAGTTTTAACTGCATTACATTCATTTTAAAATATTTTGTTTACTTAGTTTATCTGTTTAAAAATGATGTAAGTTGTATTATTTTTGTAGTGTTGCTATTAAAAAGTGTGACATGATTTTCTTGGTTTTGTTGTGCTTTCTATATCTTGAAACAAAATAAAAATGCTTGATCAGTCTACAACAGGAAAAAAAACACAACAAATCTACTGAATGAACAGAATGAAGGACAGTGTTAATATTGTAAGTTATAAAATAGCATTATGTTATTTTATCGATATCCGATAGTTAGTTTCTTTCGTATTTTGAAGCATTGTTCGTATCAGTTGAAAGTCAACTTAAGTTGTCTTCTCCCGTGTAAAGTTACAGTAACAGTAAATACTTTTCGCTGCAGCTGATACGATCTCATCTTGAGCAATGTGGGAAATGTCATTCTAGGCATACACATTTTAAGGTAAGAGGGGCCTAAAAGAAGCTATTAAGAATCCTAAACTAAGCATGTCCATAGTGATAAATATCATATATCAGATATAAAAATGAAATATGAAAGAATTTCACCGTCATGTTTTGGAAAAAATCACATTTGAATAGGGTGACCCCCTCGCCTTGTCCCAGGACCATTTTTTACAAGTGGTTATTGCTAAAAAGTCTAATTTGGGGGTTCAAAACTATAATATATTTTAGCATCAGTGGTGTAACTTTATTAGCATAACCCTAAACATTAAAAAGAACTCATTTATATTGTTCAAGTACAAACATTTGATGATTTTACACTAAAAAATACATTTATACCCCCTCGGAAAATTTCCTTGACACAGAAACATACACAAACTTTCAGAGTTTCTAAATATTTAAATTATACCAGTATATTTATAAAATGCATATCAAAATTTGCTATATACATATACCAATCACATAACAATTAATTACAGACTTTCACCGTTTAGTTTTTGAAATATTAGCTTTAAAATTGTCATATACCATGTTTTTCTTAACAAAACAACAACAACAACAAACCTGTAAAAAAAGATTTTCTGTCACAATTTTGCACAATACCTTTATGTTTCACAAAGATCTTTTACAGATCTGATTAAAACTGACTTCTGAATGTGTATCTGTTTACAATAGAACTTAAATTGTTGATTTTAATGTTTTCCGTTTCACATATCGACCTCTGCTGTTACTCGGAACTCCTCGGGTAATTCCGTCATCTACATAATCCGAATTTATCCGAAGCTTGCCGGAGATCGCCGAGTAGGTACGATTGCTCTGCTGTCTCTGTCCGCCATTTTGGTATTTTCCGAAAATATAACGTCACGCTTTGGGATCCCAGTTTTTTGGTAAATATTTTTTTATTTAAAGAAATGTAAGATATTTTTTGTTGAAATTATTACTTGTTTGAAAAAAAATATTATCAATATTTGCAAGATACATAAAAAACAATGATTAAAAATGTTTGCTACGATCAAATCCGATTAGTTCCGGAGAACGTGTCGGATACTGCCGAGGGCATTTACGAACTCGATGTCGCCAAACATCGCCGTTTCAGACAGCATTGGCTAATAAGGCCCCTCTTACCTAAATGCATACTTCACGTCTTCATCTAGTTCCCCAACCAATTTATGACAATTTGTTTTATGATTTACATGTAGATCCACGTCGACAGTCCCTGTTGTAAGAAGATAACTAAAACATAGGTTGAGCTGTAACAGATGGTATCCGACTGTTTGGACCAAAATATTTTCATTAAACATCTTAGTAAATCATTGTTATCTGAACAGATCTTGTAAAATGTTGTTTATTGGTGTCCTACACCTATCTGAAAAGTGAACCATAACACCACAATCGTCATTACAAACATGTATTTCCTGTCTGAGCCACGCTGCACAGTTGGCTATATTTAAACCAAGAAAACCACGTGCCCACTTATGTTTTAATTCATCCACGTCATCCGCTGTGACGTCGATGTCTATTTTTAGCAGGAATCCCAACCGTTTCTTATTTACAGATATTGTTACATATATAAGAAGTAGGCAAACTGTCGGTTCCCACCTTTTACACTTGAAGCAATTAATGGGTTAAAACGCCGCGTAAAACAATTTCCGTTAAACAGCTTTCACGAGATAGTAGTATTTGACAGATACGAAGACACATATTTATCAAAAATGCCCTGTACTGTATTCCAAATGATCGAAACAGTTTGAACAGCAATATAATGTTGGATAAGTGCAATTAATGTCTGACAAACAGTTGACCAATGTAACTGACTCTGGCAGGGCTCAATACGAACTCTGTAAATCACTTCCATTCTTGATCTGTTGACAAACTGACCTTCAGTTCGGACATATTTCTGATGGGTCAGGTCACGTGCACTCATTGTACAACAATAAAGCCAACTCCAATACACCGGAAGTGCTTGTCGCAGGGACAGACGGGAAGGATTCTTATTGTACACCTCGTATCATATTTCACAACGAGTTATCAAAACAAATAGTGTAGGTCCAGATCCTCAACTACCACGGGATATGTTCTGATTGACGTCTAAGTACCAGCAATATGTTAAGTGTTATGGACTTATGATGTCACCTGAATTGCTGAGAACATGCATCGGTTATTATACCTTACTAATAGATGTAGCGGTGTACGGGTTGGCAAATACTTTAGAACACTGTTCAAACACAACTCTATTAGGAACGGCTCTTTATACCTTATTAGTAGACTGCCTGCTTAAGTGGCCATATATCTGAACTATTTCTGATTTTATTGACCATCAGCCTTGACAAATAAGTCACTGAGACAATGGTTTCAAACACACAATATATTATAAAGTCTCTTGATTCAGTGGTTGTTGGCGAGTTTTACATTTGTTCGTTGGCCAGGATAATCATATAGCCCAATCGACCGGATTTATTTGCCACTGCGGTTTCTTACCTTAAAATACTCTAGAATCATTTTATAAATGGTGATTATATGGTTCATACTGCTGAAAACATAAACAGTTGTAAACTGCTGAGCTTAATATCCCCCTGCAGATTGGACCATAGAATGTGGAGTAATACATAGTAGTGTTAAAACTCGTTTGAATCATCATCACAACAACGCTATGAAAAACGTTAATACGGTTCGTGGGGCTCGTGCCCAGACTAAAGTAACGTTCGTCGGGATGTCCGGTGAACGTTCGGAAGCGTCGAGGTCGACAGATAAGACGATTAATGACGGGGTGACTACCACAAGTCGCAACGAGACGGATGACTGCCGACGGCGGGAGGAGATATCGGCAGAGATACTGAGCTGGGTCCGCCGGAAACATGCTCTGGAACTTGGGTAGGTCATCATTATTTTATCCTCTTTCCCGATATTTAGACTCTAAGGTTTTTAGTTCCTTTATACATGTAAATTGTTTATTATTATTTATACTATTGGCTGATGATATATGAATATTTTGTCAGTCTGTTTATATAGGGAGATTAATTAATTTGTCATTTTTTTGTTTTTTGCTGTTTGCTTTTATAGTTCGAAATCTGATAATGCACCGCGAAAGCCGTAAATCTTATTGATGACATCTAGCTGTCCTTGATGTGTGAAGAATCGGCATTGTCGATGTACCAACAACCACAACTGTTAGAAACAAGTAGGCAGACATAAATTTAAAGAAATCGATTTTTTTTACAAATGTTAAAGGAAACAACATTTTAACATTTTATAATATTAAAAGTAAACGAAGACGTTATGGACAATAGAAGTACACGTGAGTGCATTTGTGTTTAAAAGATCAACCTGAAAACTGTTATAAAGCCTTATAAAGATGTGACAGTACAATGGAAGGACAGTAACTGCTGCATGCTTAAGATTAAAAGTCTCACCTGTGTATTGTCCCTTGGCATTCATGTATTTGATTTTCATACAGCTAAACAGTGTTACTCGTCATTCTGAGCCTCGGCTATTTTACTAGATCTTTATACTTAGTTAAGTAGGTTAAGTAGCTCCGGCCAGATGGTAGCACAATCCACAGACCTTTACACGCTTCAAACGTTGTACACGGAACACGTAGTAATATTTTACAATAGTTCAGAACAACATTATTGTCGCTTGTCTAGGAGATAATTTAATTGATTATGAATTATAAAAATGAAAAGCATATGTTGTCACTTTGGCATGATATATTAAAGTTAAATACGGAGTAAAATAATTGATCTGTTTTTTTTTTAGCTATAAACAATTTTTAAAAGAATAATTTGAAGTATAATAATTTATATAAATATTTATCTCTTCTTCCACTAGTTACTTAAATCAATATAAAATACCGAATTATTTTAATTAACCAGGCATATGTGGAAATAACCCGATGTGGGCCCACACATGGGGTCGCTTGCATAATTAATCAATCGACATTTCTACATGGATTGATTGTTTAGACACCACTACTGTCTCTGTCAGCTGTTATATTCTATGGTGGTTAGTGAGGGACAAACTACTGTCTCTGTCAGCTGTTATATTCTATGGTGGTCAGTGAGGGACAAACCGCTGTCTCTGTCAGCTGTTATATTCTATGGCGGTTAGAGAGGGACAAACCACTGTCTCTGTCAGCTGTTATATTCTATGGCGGTCAGTGAGGGACAAACCGCTGTCTCTGTCAGCTGTTATATTCTATGGTTGTTAGTGAGGGACAAACCACTGTCTCTGTCAGCTGTTATATTCTATGGTGGTTAGTGAGGGACACAACACTGTCTCTGTCAGCTGTTATATTCTATGGTGGTTAGTGAGTGACAAACCACTGTCTCTGTCAGCTGTTATATTCTATGGTGGTTAGTGAGGGACAAACCACTGTCTCTGTCAGCAGTTATATTCTATGGCGGTTAGAGAGGGACAAACCACTGTCTCTGTCAGCTGTTATATTCTATGGCGGTTAGAGAGGGACAAACCACTGTCTCTGTCAGCTGTTATATTCTATGGTGGTTAGTGAGGGACAAACCACTGTCTCTGTCAGCTGTTATATTCTATGGCGGTTAGAGAGGGACAAACCACTGTCTCTGTCAGCTGTTATATTCTATGGCGGTCAGTGAGGGACAAACCCCTGTCTCTGTCAGCTGTTATATTCTATGGTGGTTAGTGAGTGACAAACCACTGTCTCTGTCAGCTGTTATATTCTATGGTGGTTAGTGAGTGACAAACCACTGTCTCTGTCAGCTGTTATATTCTATGGTTGTTAGTGAGGGACAAACCACTGTCTCTGTCAGCTGTTATATTCTATGGTGGTTAGTGAGGGACACAACACTGTCTCTGTCAGCTGTTATATTCTATGGCGGTTAGTGAGGGACACACCACTGTCTCTGTCAGCTGTTATATTCTATGGTGGTTAGTGATGGACAAAACACTGTCTCTGTCAGCTGTTATATTCTATGGTTGTTAGTGAGGGACAAACCACTGTCTCTGTCAGCTGTTATATTCTATGGTGTTTAGTGAGGGACAAACCACTGTCTCTGTCAGCTGTTATATTCTATGGTGGTCAGTGAGGGAGAAACCCACTGTCTCTGTCAGCTGTTATATTCTATGGTGGTTAGTGAGGGACAAACCCCTGTCTCTGTCAGCTGTTATATTCTATGGCGGTTATTGAGTGACAAACCCCTGTCTCTGTCAGCTGTTATATTCTATGGCGGTTATTGAGTGACAAACCCCTGTCTCTGTCAGCTGTTATATTCTAGCGTGGTCAGTGAGGGACAAACCCCTGTCTCTGTCAGCTGTTATATTCTATGGTGATTAGTGAGGGACAAACCACTGTCTCTGTCAGCTGTTATATTCTATGGTGGTTAGTGAGGGAGAAACCCACTGTCTCTGTCAGCTGTTATATTCTATGGCGGTTATTGAGTGACAAACCACTGTCTCTGTCAGCTGTTATATTCTATGGTGGTTAGTGAGGGAGAAACCCCTGTCTCTGTCAGCTGTTATATTCTATGGTGGTTAGTGAGGGACAAACCACTGTCTCTGTCAGCTGTTATATTCTATGGCGGTTATTGAGTGACAAACCCCTGTCTCTGTCAGCTGTTATATTCTATGGTGGTTAGTGAGGGACAAACCACTGTCTCTGTCAGCTGTTATATTCTATGGTGGTTAGTGAGGGACAAACCACTGTCTCTGTCAGCTGTTATATTCTATGGTGGTTAGTGAGGGACAAACCACTGTCTCTGTCAGCTGTTATATTCTATGGAGGTTAGTGAGGGACAGACCACTGTCTCTGTCAGCTGTTATATTCTATGGTGTTTAGTGAGTGACAAACCACTGTCTCTGTCAGCTGTTATATTCTATGGAGGTTAGTGAGGGACAAACCACTGTCTCTGTCAGCTGTTATATTCTATGGAGGTTAGTGAGGGACAGACCACTGTCTCTGTCAGCTGTTATATTCTATGGTGTTTAGTGAGTGACAAACCACTGTCTCTGTCAGCTGTTATATTCTATGGTGGTTAGTGAGGGACAAACCACTGTCTCTGTCAGCTGTTATATTCTATGGTGGTTATTGAGGGACAAACCACTGTCTCTGTCAGCTGTTATATTCTATGGCGGTTATTGAGTGACAAACCCCTGTCTCTGTCAGCTGTTATATTCTATGGTGGTTAGTGAGGGACAAACCACTGTCTCTGTCAGCTGTTATATTCTGTGGTGGTTAGTGAGGGACAAACCACTGTCTCTGTCAGCTGTTATATTCTATGGTGGTTAGTGAGGGACAAACCACTGTCTCTGTCAGCTGTTATATTCTATGGAGGTTAGTGAGGGACAGACCACTGTCTCTGTCAGCTGTTATATTCTATGGTGGTTAGTGAGTGACAAACCACTGTCTCTGTCAGCTGTTATATTCTATGGCGGTTATTGAGTGACAAACCCCTGTCTCTGTCAGCTGTTATATTCTATGGTGGTTAGTGAGTGACAAACCCCTGTCTCTGTCAGCTGTTATATTCTATGGTGGTTAGTGAGGGACAAACCACTGTCTCTGTCAGCTGTTATATTCTATGGAGGTTAGTGAGGGACAGACCACTGTCTCTGTCAGCTGTTATATTCTATGGTGGTTAGTGAGTGACAAACCACTGTCTCTGTCAGCTGTTATATTCTATGGCGGTTATTGAGTGACAAACCCCTGTCTCTGTCAGCTGTTATATTCTATGGCGGTTATTGAGTGACAAACCCCTGTCTCTGTCAGCTGTTATATTCTATGGTGGTTAGTGAGGGACAAACCACTGTCTCTGTCAGCTGTTATATTCTATGGCGGTTATTGAGTGACAAACCACTGTCTCTGTCAGCTGTTATATTCTATGGAGGTTAGTGAGGGACAAACCACTGTCTCTGTCAGCTGTTATATTCTATGGTGGTTAGTGAGGGACAAACCACTGTCTCTGTCAGCTGTTATATTCTATGGTGGTTAGTGAGGGACAAACCACTGTCTCTGTCAGCTGTTATATTCTATGGAGGTTAGTGAGGGACAGACCACTGTCTCTGTCAGCTGTTATATTCTATGGCGGTTATTGAGTGACAAACCACTGTCTCTGTCAGCTGTTATATTCTATGGAGGTTAGTGAGGGAGAAACCCACTGTCTCTGTCAGCTGTTATATTCTATGGCGGTTATTGAGTGACAAACCCCTGTCTCTGTCAGCTGTTATATTCTATGGTGGTTAGTGAGGGACAAACCACTGTCTCTGTCAGCTGTTATATTCTATGGTGGTTAGTGAGGGACAAACCACTGTCTCTGTCAGCTGTTATATTCTATGGTGGTTAGTGAGGGACAAACCACTGTCTCTGTCAGCTGTTATATTCTATGGAGGTTAGTGAGGGACAGACCACTGTCTCTGTCAGCTGTTATATTCTATGGTGGTTAGTGAGTGACAAACCACTGTCTCTGTCAGCTGTTATATTCTATGGCGGTTATTGAGTGACAAACCCCTGTCTCTGTCAGCTGTTATATTCTATGGCGGTTATTGAGTGACAAACCCCTGTCTCTGTCAGCTGTTATATTCTATGGTGGTTAGTGAGGGACAAACCACTGTCTCTGTCAGCTGTTATATTCTATGGCGGTTATTGAGTGACAAACCACTGTCTCTGTCAGCTGTTATATTCTATGGAGGTTAGTGAGGGACAAACCACTGTCTCTGTCAGCTGTTATATTCTATGGTGGTTAGTGAGGGACAAACCACTGTCTCTGTCAGCTGTTATATTCTATGGTGGTTAGTGAGGGACAAACCACTGTCTCTGTCAGCTGTTATATTCTATGGAGGTTAGTGAGGGACAGACCACTGTCTCTGTCAGCTGTTATATTCTATGGCGGTTATTGAGTGACAAACCCCTGTCTCTGTCAGCTGTTATATTCTATGGCGGTTATTGAGTGACAAACCCCTGTCTCTGTCAGCTGTTATATTCTATGGTGGTTAGTGAGGGACAAACCACTGTCTCTGTCAGCTGTTATATTCTATGGCGGTTATTGAGTGACAAACCACTGTCTCTGTCAGCTGTTATATTCTATGGAGGTTAGTGAGGGACAAACCACTGTCTCTGTCAGCTGTTATATTCTATGGTGGTTAGTGAGGGACAAACCACTGTCTCTGTCAGCTGTTATATTCTATGGTGGTTAGTGAGGGACAAACCACTGTCTCTGTCAGCTGTTATATTCTATGGAGGTTAGTGAGGGACAGACCACTGTCTCTGTCAGCTGTTATATTCTATGGCGGTTATTGAGTGACAAACCCCTGTCTCTGTCAGCTGTTATATTCTAGCGTGGTCAGTGAGGGACAAACCCCTGTCTCTGTCAGCTGTTATATTCTATGGTGATTAGTGAGGGACAAACCACTGTCTCTGTCAGCTGTTATATTCTATGGTGGTTAGTGAGGGAGAAACCCACTGTCTCTGTCAGCTGTTATATTCTATGGCGGTTATTGAGTGACAAACCACTGTCTCTGTCAGCTGTTATATTCTATGGTGGTTAGTGAGGGAGAAACCCCTGTCTCTGTCAGCTGTTATATTCTATGGTGGTTAGTGAGGGACAAACCACTGTCTCTGTCAGCTGTTATATTCTATGGCGGTTATTGAGTGACAAACCCCTGTCTCTGTCAGCTGTTATATTCTATGGTGGTTAGTGAGGGACAAACCACTGTCTCTGTCAGCTGTTATATTCTATGGTGGTTAGTGAGGGACAAACCACTGTCTCTGTCAGCTGTTATATTCTATGGTGGTTAGTGAGGGACAAACCACTGTCTCTGTCAGCTGTTATATTCTATGGAGGTTAGTGAGGGACAGACCACTGTCTCTGTCAGCTGTTATATTCTATGGTGTTTAGTGAGTGACAAACCACTGTCTCTGTCAGCTGTTATATTCTATGGAGGTTAGTGAGGGACAAACCACTGTCTCTGTCAGCTGTTATATTCTATGGAGGTTAGTGAGGGACAGACCACTGTCTCTGTCAGCTGTTATATTCTATGGTGTTTAGTGAGTGACAAACCACTGTCTCTGTCAGCTGTTATATTCTATGGTGGTTAGTGAGGGACAAACCACTGTCTCTGTCAGCTGTTATATTCTATGGTGGTTATTGAGGGACAAACCACTGTCTCTGTCAGCTGTTATATTCTATGGCGGTTATTGAGTGACAAACCCCTGTCTCTGTCAGCTGTTATATTCTATGGTGGTTAGTGAGGGACAAACCACTGTCTCTGTCAGCTGTTATATTCTGTGGTGGTTAGTGAGGGACAAACCACTGTCTCTGTCAGCTGTTATATTCTATGGTGGTTAGTGAGGGACAAACCACTGTCTCTGTCAGCTGTTATATTCTATGGAGGTTAGTGAGGGACAGACCACTGTCTCTGTCAGCTGTTATATTCTATGGTGGTTAGTGAGGGACAGACCACTGTCTCTGTCAGCTGTTATATTCTATGGCGGTTATTGAGTGACAAACCCTGTCTCTGTCAGCTGTTATATTCTATGGTGGTTAGTGAGTGACAAACCCCTGTCTCTGTCAGCTGTTATATTCTATGGTGGTTAGTGAGGGACAAACCACTGTCTCTGTCAGCTGTTATATTCTATGGAGGTTAGTGAGGGACAGACCACTGTCTCTGTCAGCTGTTATATTCTATGGTGGTTAGTGAGTGACAAACCACTGTCTCTGTCAGCTGTTATATTCTATGGTGGTTAGTGAGTGACAACCACTGTCTCTTCAGCTGTTATATTCTATGGCGGTTATTGAGTGACAAACCCCTGTCTCTGTCAGCTGTTATATTCTATGGCGGTTATTGAGTGACAAACCCCTGTCTCTGTCAGCTGTTATATTCTATGGTGGTTAGTGAGGGACAAACCACTGTCTCTGTCAGCTGTTATATTCTATGGCGGTTATTGAGTGACAAACCACTGTCTCTGTCAGCTGTTATATTCTATGGAGGTTAGTGAGGGACAAACCACTGTCTCTGTCAGCTGTTATATTCTATGGTGGTTAGTGAGGGACAAACCACTGTCTCTGTCAGCTGTTATATTCTATGGTGGTTAGTGAGGGACAAACCACTGTCTCTGTCAGCTGTTATATTCTATGGAGGTTAGTGAGGGACAGACCACTGTCTCTGTCAGCTGTTATATTCTATGGCGGTTATTGAGTGACAAACCACTGTCTCTGTCAGCTGTTATATTCTATGGAGGTTAGTGAGGGAGAAACCCACTGTCTCTGTCAGCTGTTATATTCTATGGCGGTTATTGAGTGACAAACCCCTGTCTCTGTCAGCTGTTATATTCTATGGTGGTTAGTGAGGGACAAACCACTGTCTCTGTCAGCTGTTATATTCTATGGTGGTTAGTGAGGGACAAACCACTGTCTCTGTCAGCTGTTATATTCTATGGTGGTTAGTGAGGGACAAACCACTGTCTCTGTCAGCTGTTATATTCTATGGAGGTTAGTGAGGGACAGACCACTGTCTCTGTCAGCTGTTATATTCTATGGCGGTTATTGAGTGACAAACCACTGTCTCTGTCAGCTGTTATATTCTATGGTGGTTAGTGAGGGACAAACCACTGTCTCTGTCAGCTGTTATATTCTATGGCGGTTATTGAGTGACAAACCACTGTCTCTGTCAGCTGTTATATTCTATGGTGGTTAGTGAGGGACAAACCACTGTCTCTGTCAGCTGTTATATTCTATGGTGGTTAGTTAGGGACAAACCACTGTCTCTGTCAGCTGTTATATTCTATGGTGGTTAGTGAGTGACAAACCACTGTCTCTGTCAGCTGTTATATTCTATGGTGGTTAGTGAGGGACAAACCACTGTCTCTGTCAGCTGTTATATTCTATGGCGGTTATTGAGTGACAAACCACTGTCTCTGTCAGCTGTTATATTCTATGGCGGTTAGTGAGGGACAAACCACTGTCTCTGTCAGCTGTTATATTCTATGGCGGTCAGTGAGGGACAAACCACTGTCTCTGTCAGCTGTTATATTCTATGGTGGTTAGTGAGGGACAAACCACTGTCTCTGTCAGCTGTTATATTCTATGGTGGTTAGTGAGGGACAAACCACTGTCTCTGTCAGCTGTTATATTCTATGGTGGTTAGTGAGTGACAAACCACTGTCTCTGTCAGCTGTTATATTCTATGGTGGTCATTGAGGGACAAACCACTGTCTCTGTCAGCTGTTATATTCGATGGAGGTTAGTGAGGGACAAACCACTGTCTCTGTCAGCTGTTATATTCTATGGTGGTTAGTGAGTGACAAACCACACTCTCTGTCAGCTGTTATATTCTATGGTGGTCAGTGAGGGACAAACCACTGTCTCTGTCAGCTGTTATATTCTATGGCGGTCAGTGAGGGACAAACCACTGTCTCTGTCAGCTGTTATATTCGATGGAGGTTAGTGAGGGACAAACCACTGTCTCTGTCAGCTGTTATATTCTATGGAGGTTAGTGAGGGACAGACCACTGTCTCTGTCAGCTGTTATATTCTATGGTGGTTAGTGAGTGACAAACCACTGTCTCTGTCAGCTGTTATATTCTATGGCGGTTATTGAGTGACAAACCCCTGTCTCTGTCAGCTGTTATATTCTATGGTGGTTAGTGAGTGACAAACCCCTGTCTCTGTCAGCTGTTATATTCTATGGTGGTTAGTGAGGGACAAACCACTGTCTCTGTCAGCTGTTATATTCTATGGAGGTTAGTGAGGGACAGACCACTGTCTCTGTCAGCTGTTATATTCTATGGTGGTTAGTGAGTGACAAACCACTGTCTCTGTCAGCTGTTATATTCTATGGCGGTTATTGAGTGACAAACCCCTGTCTCTGTCAGCTGTTATATTCTATGGCGGTTATTGAGTGACAAACCCCTGTCTCTGTCAGCTGTTATATTCTATGGTGGTTAGTGAGGGACAAACCACTGTCTCTGTCAGCTGTTATATTCTATGGCGGTTATTGAGTGACAAACCACTGTCTCTGTCAGCTGTTATATTCTATGGTGGTTAGTTAGGGACAAACCACTGTCTCTGTCAGCTGTTATATTCTATGGTGGTTAGTGAGTGACAAACCACTGTCTCTGTCAGCTGTTATATTCTATGGTGGTTAGTGAGGGACAAACCACTGTCTCTGTCAGCTGTTATATTCTATGGCGGTTATTGAGTGACAAACCACTGTCTCTGTCAGCTGTTATATTCTATGGCGGTTAGTGAGGGACAAACCACTGTCTCTGTCAGCTGTTATATTCTATGGCGGTCAGTGAGGGACAAACCACTGTCTCTGTCAGCTGTTATATTCTATGGTGGTTAGTGAGGGACAAACCACTGTCTCTGTCAGCTGTTATATTCTATGGTGGTTAGTGAGGGACAAACCACTGTCTCTGTCAGCTGTTATATTCTATGGTGGTTAGTGAGTGACAAACCACTGTCTCTGTCAGCTGTTATATTCTATGGTGGTCATTGAGGGACAAACCACTGTCTCTGTCAGCTGTTATATTCGATGGAGGTTAGTGAGGGACAAACCACTGTCTCTGTCAGCTGTTATATTCTATGGTGGTTAGTGAGTGACAAACCACACTCTCTGTCAGCTGTTATATTCTATGGTGGTCAGTGAGGGACAAACCACTGTCTCTGTCAGCTGTTATATTCTATGGCGGTCAGTGAGGGACAAACCACTGTCTCTGTCAGCTGTTATATTCGATGGAGGTTAGTGAGGGACAAACCACTGTCTCTGTCAGCTGTTATATTCTATGGAGGTTAGTGAGGGACAGACCACTGTCTCTGTCAGCTGTTATATTCTATGGTGGTTAGTGAGTGACAAACCACTGTCTCTGTCAGCTGTTATATTCTATGGCGGTTATTGAGTGACAAACCCCTGTCTCTGTCAGCTGTTATATTCTATGGTGGTTAGTGAGTGACAAACCCCTGTCTCTGTCAGCTGTTATATTCTATGGTGGTTAGTGAGGGACAAACCACTGTCTCTGTCAGCTGTTATATTCTATGGAGGTTAGTGAGGGACAGACCACTGTCTCTGTCAGCTGTTATATTCTATGGTGGTTAGTGAGTGACAAACCACTGTCTCTGTCAGCTGTTATATTCTATGGCGGTTATTGAGTGACAAACCCCTGTCTCTGTCAGCTGTTATATTCTATGGCGGTTATTGAGTGACAAACCCCTGTCTCTGTCAGCTGTTATATTCTATGGTGGTTAGTGAGGGACAAACCACTGTCTCTGTCAGCTGTTATATTCTATGGCGGTTATTGAGTGACAAACCACTGTCTCTGTCAGCTGTTATATTCTATGGAGGTTAGTGAGGGACAAACCACTGTCTCTGTCAGCTGTTATATTCTATGGTGGTTAGTGAGGGACAAACCACTGTCTCTGTCAGCTGTTATATTCTATGGTGGTTAGTGAGGGACAAACCACTGTCTCTGTCAGCTGTTATATTCTATGGAGGTTAGTGAGGGACAGACCACTGTCTCTGTCAGCTGTTATATTCTATGGCGGTTATTGAGTGACAAACCACTGTCTCTGTCAGCTGTTATATTCTATGGAGGTTAGTGAGGGAGAAACCCACTGTCTCTGTCAGCTGTTATATTCTATGGCGGTTATTGAGTGACAAACCCCTGTCTCTGTCAGCTGTTATATTCTATGGTGGTTAGTGAGGGACAAACCACTGTCTCTGTCAGCTGTTATATTCTATGGTGGTTAGTGAGGGACAAACCACTGTCTCTGTCAGCTGTTATATTCTATGGTGGTTAGTGAGGGACAAACCACTGTCTCTGTCAGCTGTTATATTCTATGGAGGTTAGTGAGGGACAGACCACTGTCTCTGTCAGCTGTTATATTCTATGGCGGTTATTGAGTGACAAACCACTGTCTCTGTCAGCTGTTATATTCTATGGTGGTTAGTGAGGGACAAACCACTGTCTCTGTCAGCTGTTATATTCTATGGCGGTTATTGAGTGACAAACCACTGTCTCTGTCAGCTGTTATATTCTATGGTGGTTAGTGAGGGACAAACCACTGTCTCTGTCAGCTGTTATATTCTATGGTGGTTAGTTAGGGACAAACCACTGTCTCTGTCAGCTGTTATATTCTATGGTGGTTAGTGAGTGACAAACCACTGTCTCTGTCAGCTGTTATATTCTATGGTGGTTAGTGAGGGACAAACCACTGTCTCTGTCAGCTGTTATATTCTATGGCGGTTATTGAGTGACAAACCACTGTCTCTGTCAGCTGTTATATTCTATGGCGGTTAGTGAGGGACAAACCACTGTCTCTGTCAGCTGTTATATTCTATGGCGGTCAGTGAGGGACAAACCACTGTCTCTGTCAGCTGTTATATTCTATGGTGGTTAGTGAGGGACAAACCACTGTCTCTGTCAGCTGTTATATTCTATGGTGGTTAGTGAGGGACAAACCACTGTCTCTGTCAGCTGTTATATTCTATGGTGGTTAGTGAGTGACAAACCACTGTCTCTGTCAGCTGTTATATTCTATGGTGGTCATTGAGGGACAAACCACTGTCTCTGTCAGCTGTTATATTCGATGGAGGTTAGTGAGGGACAAACCACTGTCTCTGTCAGCTGTTATATTCTATGGTGGTTAGTGAGTGACAAACCACACTCTCTGTCAGCTGTTATATTCTATGGTGGTCAGTGAGGGACAAACCACTGTCTCTGTCAGCTGTTATATTCTATGGCGGTCAGTGAGGGACAAACCACTGTCTCTGTCAGCTGTTATATTCGATGGAGGTTAGTGAGGGACAAACCACTGTCTCTGTCAGCTGTTATATTCTATGGTGGTAAGTGAGTGACAAACCACACTCTCTGTCAGCTGTTATATTCTATGGTGGTAAGTGAGTGACAAACCACTGTCTCTGTCAGCTGTTATATTCTATGGAGGTTAGTGAGGGAGAAACCCACTGTCTTTGTCAGCTGTTATATTCTATGGTGGTTAGTGAGGGACAAACCACTGTCTCTGTCAGCTGTTATATTCTATGGCGGTTATTGAGGGACAAACCACTGTCTCTGTCAGCTGTTATATTCTATGGAGGTTAGTGAGGGAGAAACCCACTGTCTCTGTCAGCTGTTATATTCTATGGCGGTTATTGAGTGACAAACCACTGTCTCTGTCAGCTGTTATATTCTATGGAGGTTAGTGAGGGAGAAACCCACTGTCTTTGTCAGCTGTTATATTCTATGGTGGTTAGTGAGTGACAAACCACTGTCTCTGTCAGCTGTTATATTCTATGGAGGTTAGTGAGGGACAAACCACTGTCTCTGTCAGCTGTTATATTCTATGGAGGTTAGTGAGGGACAAACCACTGTCTCTGTCAGCTGTTATATTCTATGGTGGTTAGTGAGTGACAAACCACACTCTCTGTCAGCTGTTATATTCTATGGTTGTTAGTGAGGGACAAACCACTGTCTCTGTCAGCTGTTATATTCTATGGTGGTTAGTGAGGGACAAACCACTGTCTCTGTCAGCTGTTTTATTCTATGGTGGTTAGTGAGTGACAAACCACACACTCTGTCAGCTGTTATATTCTATGGTGGTTAGTGAGGGACAAACCACTGTCTCTGTCAGCTGTTATATTCTATGGTGGTTAGTGAGGGACAAACCACTGTCTCTGTCAGCTGTTATATTCTATGGTGGTTAGTGAGTGACAAACCACTGTCTCTGTCAGCTGTTATATTCTATGGAGGTTAGTGAGGGAGAAACCCACTGTCTTTGTCAGCTGTTATATTCTATGGTGGTTAGTGAGTGACAAACCACTGTCTCTGTCAGCTGTTATATTCTATGGTGGTCAGTGAGGGACAAACCACTGTCTCTGTCAGCTGTTATATTCTATAGTGGTCAGTGAGTGACAAACCACACTCTCTGTCAGCTGTTATATTCTAAGGTGGTTAGTGAGTGACAAACCACTGTCTCTGTCAGCTGTTATATTCTATGGTGGTTAGTGAGTGACAAACCACACTCTCTGTCAGCTGTTATATTCTATGGTGGTTAGTGAGTGACAAACCACACTCTCTGTCAGCTGTTATATTCTATGGTGGTTAGTGAGGGACAAACCACTGTCTCTGTCAGCTGTTATATTTTATGGTGATTAGTGAGGGACAAACCACTGTCTCTGTCAGCTGTTATATTCTATGGAGGTTAGTGAGTGACAAACCACTGTCTCTGTCAGCTGTTATATTCTATGGTGGTTAGTGAGTGACAAACCACACTCTCTGTCAGCTGTTATATTCTATGGAGGTTAGTGAGGGACAAACCACACTCTCTGTCAGCTGTTATATTCTATGGAGGTCAGTGAGTGACAAACCACACTCTCTGTCAGCTGTTATATTCTATGGTGGTCAGTGAGGGACAAACCACTGTCTCTGTCAGCTGTTATATTCTATGGTGGTTAGTGAGGCACAAACCACTGTCTCTGTTAGCTGTTATATTCTATGGTGGTCAGTGAGGTACAAACCACTGTCTCTGTCAGCTGTTATATTCTATGGCGGTTATTGAGTGACAAACCACTGTCTCTGTCAGCTGTTATATTCTATCGAGGTTAGTGAGGGACAAACCACTGTCTTTGTCAGCTGTTATATTCTATGGTGGTTAGTGAGTGACAAACCACTGTCTCTGTCAGCTGTTATATTCTATGGTGGTTAGTGAGTGACAAACCACACTCTCTGTCAGCTGTTATATTCTATGGAGGTTAGTGAGGGACAAACCACTGTCTCTGTCAGCTGTTATATTCTATGGCGGTTATTGAGTGACAAACCACTGTCTCTGTCAGCTGTTATATTCTATGGAGGTTAGTGAGGGAGAAACCCACTGTCTTTGTCAGCTGTTATATTCTATGGTGGTTAGTGAGTGACAAACCACTGTCTCTGTCAGCTGTTATATTCTATGGTGGTTAGTGAGTGACAAACCACTGTCTCTGTCAGCTGTTATATTCTATGGTGGTTAGTGAGGGACAAACCACTGTCTCTGTCAGCTGTTATATTCTATGGTGGTAAGTGAGGGAGAAACCCACTGTCTCTGTCAGCTGTTATATTCTATGGTGGTTAGTGAGGGACAAACCACTGTCTCTGTCAGCTGTTATATTCTATGGCGGTTATTGAGTGACAAACCACTGTCTCTGTCAGCTGTTATATTCTATGGAGGTTAGTGAGGGAGAAACCACTGTCTCTGTCAGCTGTTATATTCTATGGTGGTTAGTGAGGGAGAAACCCACTGTCTTTGTCAGCTGTTATATTCTATGGTGGTTAGTGAGTGACAAACCACTGTCTCTGTCAGCTGTTATATTCTATGGTGGTTAGTGAGGGACAAACCACTGTCTCTGTCAGCTGTTATATTCTATGGAGGTTAGTGAGGGACAAACCACTGTCTCTGTCAGCTGTTATATTCTATGGCGGTCAGTGAGGGACAAACCCCTGTCTCTGTCAGCTGTTATATTCTATGGCGGTTATTGAGTGACAAACCACTGTCTCTGTCAGCTGTTATATTCTATGTTGGTTAGTGAGGGAGAAACCCACTGTCTTTGTCAGCTGTTATATTCTATGGTGGTTAGTGAGTGACAAACCACTGTCTCTGTCAGCTGTTATATTCTATGGTGGTTAGTGAGTGACAAACCACTGTCTCTGTCAGCTGTTATATTCTATGGTGGTTATTGAGGGACAAACCACTGTCTCTGTCAGCTGTTATATTCTATGGTGGTCAGTGAGGGAGAAACCCACTGTCTCTGTCAGCTGTTATATTCTATGGTGGTTAGTGAGTGACAAACCACTGTCTCTGTCAGCTGTTATATTCTATGGAGGTTAGTGAGGGACAAACCACTGTCTCTGTCAGCTGTTATATTCTATGGTGGTTAGTGAGTGACAAACCACACTCTCTGTCAGCTGTTATATTCTATGGTGGTTAGTGAGGGACAAACCACTGTCTCTGTCAGCTGTTATATTCTATGGCGGTTATTGAGTGACAGACCACTGTCTCTGTCAGCTGTTATATTCTATGGAGGTTAGTGAGGGAGAAACCCACTGTCTCTGTCAGCTGTTATATTCTATGGCGGTTAGTGAGTGACAAACCACTGTCTCTGTCAGCTGTTATATTCTATGGTGGTTAGTGAGGGACAAACCACTGTCTCTGTCAGCTGTTATATTCTATGGTGGTCAGTGAGGGAGAAACCCACTGTCTCTGACAGCTGTTATATTCTATGGAGGTTAGTGAGGGAGAAGCCCACTGTCTTTGTCAGCTGTTATATTCTATGGTGGTTAGTGAGTGACAAACCACTGTCTCTGTCAGCTGTTATATTCTATGGAGGTTAGTGAGGGACAAACCACTGTCTCTGTCAGCTGTTATATTCTATGGAGGTTAGTGAGGGACAAACCACTGTCTCTGTCAGCTGTTATATTCTATGGTGGTTAGTGAGTGACAAACCACACTCTCTGTCAGCTGTTATATTCTATGGTGGTTAGTGAGTGACAAACCACTGTCTCTGTCAGCTGTTATATTCTATGGCGGTTATTGAGTGACAGACCACTGTCTCTGTCAGCTGTTATATTCTATGGAGGTTAGTGAGGGAGAAACCCACTGTCTTTGTCAGCTGTTATATTCTATGGTGGTTAGTGAGTGACAAACCACTGTCTCTGTCAGCTGTTATATTCTATGGTGGTTAGTGAGTGACAAACCACTGTCTCTGTCAGCTGTTATATTCTATGGTGGTTAGTGAGGGACAAACCACTGTCTCTGTCAGCTGTTATATTCTATGGTGGTTAGTGAGGGACAGACCACTGTCTCTGTCAGCTGTTATATTCTATGGCAGTTATTGAGTGACAAACCACTATCTCTGTCAGCTGTTATATTCTATGGAGGTTAGTGAGGGAGAAACCCACTGTCTTTGTCAGCTGTTATATTCTATGGTGGTTAGTGAGTGACAAACCACTGTCTCTGTCAGCTGTTATATTCTATGGTGGTTAGTGAGTGACAAACCACTGTCTCTGTCAGCTGTTATATTCTATGGTGGTTAGTGAGGGAGAAACCCACTGTCTTTGTCAGCTGTTATATTCTATGGTGGTTAGTGAGTGACAAACCACTGTCTCTGTCAGCTGTTATATTCTATGGTGGTTAGTGAGTGACAAACCACTGTCTCTGTCAGCTGTTATATTCTATGGTGGTTATTGAGGGACAAACCACTGTCTCTGTCAGCTGTTATATTCTATGGTGGTCGGTGAGGGAGAAACCCACTGTCTCTGTCAGCTGTTATATTCTATGGTGGTTAGTGAGTGACAAACCACTGTCTCTGTCAGCTGTTATATTCTATGGAGGTTAGTGAGGGACAGACCACTGTCTCTGTCAGCTGTTATATTCTATGGTGGTTAGTGAGGTACAAACCACTGTCTCTGACAGCTGTTATATTCTATGGTGGTCAGTGAGGTACAAACCACTGTCTCTGTCAGCTGTTATATTCTATGGCGGTTATTGAGTGACAAACCACTGTCTCTGTCAGCTGTTATATTCTATGGAGGTTAGTGAGGGACAGACCACTGTCTCTGACAGCTGTTATATTCTATGGTGGTCAGTGAGGTACAAACCACTGTCTCTGTCAGCTGTTATATTCTATGGCGGTTATTGAGTGACAAACCACTGTCTCTGTCAGCTGTTATATTCTATGGAGGTTAGTGAGGGACAAACCACTGTCTCTGTCAGCTGTTATATTCTATGGTGGTCAGTGAGGGAGAAACCCACTGTCTCTGTCAGCTGTTATATTCTATGGCGGTTATTGAGTGACAAACCACTGTCTCTGTCAGCTGTTATATTCTATGGTGGTTAGTGAGGGACAAACCACTGTCTCTGTCAGCTGTTATATTCTATGGTGGTCAGTGAGGGAGAAACCCACTGTCTCTGTCAGCTGTTATATTCTATGGCGGTTATTGAGTGACAAACCACTGTCTCTGTCAGCTGTTATATTCTATGGTGGTTAGTGAGGGACAAACCACTGTCTCTGTCAGCTGTTATATTCTATGGTGGTCAGTGAGGGAGAAACCCACTGTCTCTGACAGCTGTTATATTCTATGGAGGTTAGTGAGGGAGAAACCCACTGTCTTTGTCAGCTGTTATATTCTATGGTGGTTAGTGAGTGACAAACCACTGTCTCTGTCAGCTGTTATATTCTATGGAGGTTAGTGAGGGACAAACCACTGTCTCTGTCAGCTGTTATATTCTATGGAGGTTAGTGAGGGACAAACCACTGTCTCTGTCAGCTGTTATATTCTATGGTGGTTAGTGAGTGACAAACCACACTCTCTGTCAGCTGTTATATTCTATGGTTGTTAGTGAGGGACAAACCACTGTCTCTGTCAGCTGTTATATTCTATGGTGGTTAGTGAGGGACAAACCACTGTCTCTGTCAGCTGTTATATTCTATGGTGGTTAGTGAGGGACAAACCACTGTCTCTGTCAGCTGTTATATTCTATGGTGGTTAGTGAGTGACAAACCACTGTCTCTGTCAGCTGTTATATTCTATGGTGGTTAGTGAGGGACAAACCACTGTCTCTGTCAGCTGTTATATTCTATGGTGGTTAGTGAGTGACAAACCACACTCTCTGTCAGCTGTTATATTCTGTGGTGGTTAGTGAGTGACAAACCACTGTCTCTGTCAGCTGTTATATTCTATGGCGGTTAGAGAGGGACAAACCACTGTCTCTGTCAGCTGTTATATTCTATGGCGGTTAGAGAGGGACAAACCACTGTCTCTGTCAGCTGTTATATTCGATGGAGGTTAGTGAGGGACAAACCACTGTCTCTGTCAGCTGTTATATTCTATGGTGGTCAGTGAGGTACAAACCACTGTCTCTGTCAGCTGTTATATTCTATGGAGGTTAGTGAGGGACAAACCACTGTCTCTGTCAGCTGTTATATTCTATGGTGGTCAGTGAGGGACAAACCACTGTCTCTGTCAGCTGTTATATTCTATGGTGGTTAGTGCGGGACAAACCACTGTCTCTGTCAGCTGTTATATTCTATGGTGGTTAGTAAGGGACAAACCACTGTCTCTGTCAGCTGTTATATTCTATGGAGGTTAGTGAGGGACAAACCACTGTCTCTGTCAGCTGTTATATTCTATGGTGGTTAGTGAGGGACAAACCACTGTCTCTGTCAGCTGTTATATTCTATGGTTGTTAGTGAGGGACAAACCACTGTCTCTGTCAGCTGTTATATTCTATGGTGGTTAGTAAGGGACAAACCACTGTCTCTGTCAGCTGTTATATTCTATGGAGGTTAGTGAGGGACAAACCACTGTCTCTGTCAGCTGTTATATTCTATGGTTGTTAGTGAGGGACAAACCACTGTCTCTGTCAGCTGTTATATTCTATGGTGGTCAGTGAGGTACAAACCGCTGTCTCTGTCAGCTGTTATATTCTATGGTTGTAAGTGAGGGACAAACCACTGTCTCGGTCAGCTGTTATATTCTATGGTGGTCAGTGAGGGACACAACACTGTCTCTGTCAGCTGTTATATTCTATGGTTGTTAGTGAGGAACATACCACTGTCTCGGTCAGCTGTTATATTCTATGGTGGTCATTGAGGGACAAACCACTGCCTCTGTCAGCTGTTATATTCTATGGTTGTTAGTGAGGGACAAACCATTGTCTCTGTCAGCTGTTATATTCTATGGTGGTTAGTGAGGGACAAACCACTGTCTCTGTCAGCTGTTATATTCTATGGTGGTTAGTGAGGGACAACTCATTGTCTCTGTCAGCTGTTATATTCTATGGTGGTTAGTGAGGGACAAACCACACTCTCTGTAAGCTGTTATATTCTATGGTGGTTATTGAGGGACAAACCACTGTCTCTGTCAGCTGTTATATTCTATGGAGGTTAGTGAGGGAGAAACCCACTGTCTTTGTCAGCTGTTATATTCTATGGAGGTTAGTGAGGGACAAACCACTGTCTCTGTCAGCTGTTATATTCTATGGTGGTCAGTGAGGGACAAACCACTGTCTCTGTCAGCTGTTATATTCTATGGTTGTTAGTGAGGGACAAACCACTGTCTCTGTCAGCTGTTATATTCTATGGTGGTTAGTGAGGGACAAACCACACTCTCTGTCAGCTGTTATATTCTATGGTGGTTAGTGAGGGACAAACCACACTCTCTGTCAGCTGTTATATTCTATGGTGGTTATTGAGGGACAAACCACTGTCTCTGTCAGCTGTTATATTCTATGGAGGTTAGTGAGGGAGAAACCCACTGTCTTTGTCAGCTGTTATATTCTATGGTGGTTAGTGAGGGACAAACCACACTCTCTGTCAGCTGTTATATTCTATGGTGGTTATTGAGGGACAAACCACTGTCTCTGTCAGCTGTTATATTCTATGGAGGTTAGTGAGGGACAAACCACTGTCTCTGTCAGCTGTTATATTCTATGGTGGTTAGTGAGGGACAAACCACACTCTCTGTCAGCTGTTATATTCTATGGTGGTTATTGAGGGACAAACCACTGTCTCTGTCAGCTGTTATATTCTATGGAGGTTAGTGAGGGAGAAACCCACTGTCTTTGTCAGCTGTTATATTCTATGGAGGTTAGTGAGGGACAAACCACTGTCTCTGTCAGCTGTTATATTCTATGGTGGTCAGTGAGGGACAAACCACTGTCTCTGTCAGCTGTTATATTCTATGGTGGTTAGTGAGGGAGAAACCCACTGTCTTTGTCAGCTGTTATATTCTATGGAGGTTAGTGAGGGACAAACCACTGTCTCTGTCAGCTGTTATATTCTATGGTGGTCAGTGAGGGACAAACCACACTCTCTGTCAGCTGTTATATTCTATTGTGGTTAGTGAGGTACAAACCATTGTCTCTGTCAGCTGTTATATTCTATAGTGGTAAGTTAGGGACAAACCACTGTCTCTGTCAGCTGTTATATTCTATGGTGGTTAGTGAGGGACAAACCATTGTCTTTGTCAGCTGTTATATTCTATGGAGGTTAATGAGGGTCAAACCCACTGTCTCTGTCAGCTGTTATATTCTATGGTGGTTAGTGAGGGACAAACCACTGTCTCTGTCAGCTGTTATATTCTATGGTGGTCAGTGAGGGACAAACCACTTTCTCTGTCAGCTGTTATATTCTATGGTGGTCAGTGAGGGACAAACCACTGGCTCTGTCAGCTGTTATATTCTATGGTTGTTAGTGAGGGACAAACCATTGTCTTTGTCAGCTGTTATATTCTATGGTGGTTAGTGAGGAACAATCCACTGTCTCTGTCAGCTGTTATATTCTCTGGAGGTTTGTGGTGGACAAACCACTACATCGGTCAGCTATCATAATCTACGGTGTTTCGTGATGGACCAACACTTAATGTTTCCAATGCATCTCGTGCAATGTGTGTACTTTTAAAGTTAATGTTAGATGGTTACATGTTTATGCAGTAAGGTAGATCCCTCTGTTTGAGATATACACTCGAGGGTAGCTACGCTAGGATATATATTTATCATACACCATCGCATTGTAATGTAATTGCGAATTTTTATTGGTTATTGTTAATTGTATTTAAATGAATATGAAATCAGAATCCCGAATCCTCTGTTGTTGATTTTTTATTCATAAAACAGACATAGATTTGGATAAATGTGATAGATTCAAGAAAATCACTTAATTAACTGCTCTGCTGCCTGTCTTTGGAGGATAACCACAAATAAATATCAGGGAAGAACTTCCGCCGAACGGCTGTCATCATCATCCTCATTATCATTATCATCGTCATCCTCATTATCATCGTCATCGTCATCATCATCATCATCGTCATCCTCCACCTCCTCCTCCTCCTCATCATCATCGTCATCGTCATCATCATCATCATCATCATCATCATCATCATCATCATCATCATCATCATCATCATCGTAATCATCATCATCATCATCAGCAGCAGCAGCAGTAGCAACATCAACATCAACAACAAACAACAATAACGACAATAAAGACAACTACAACAACAGCAACAACTACAATTTCTGCAACAGCAAAAACAATAACAAAAAAACAACATACCAAACGATTTTGCGACAAACATGATATATATTTAAGCTGTCGATCAACAAACTATTTCATTTTTTATGCTTCTCATAAAAATATCGCTCTAAGTGCAAAAACTTCCGTTAATACCGCTGTGCATGCTTTTGTGGTCTTTTCTATAAGTTTTGTGATTTTGTAAATATGTCATTATTGCCGCGCAGAGCTGGATTGAGTGAAAATAAACATTGAAGGCGGATGATTAAAGACCCCCGCACACCTGTTATAATACACTGTACAAACATGGGGGCACTTAAACCCTTGACGTGCTTCCATTGTTACTTATCAATATTATATTTTATTATTGCATTGGTAACAAACAATATTGATAAATACCAAACCGGAAATAGTGTTATTCCTGATACGACAGACTCCAGCCGGAGGTCGATGATCTGGGTCTACACTATTTCCTCAAGCCTGAACAGTTCATGAAAAGCAGGTACAGAGCCTAGGCTTTGTCGTGGGCCAGTGTGTAAGCAAATGGTACAAAGGGGCGTGTCTCTGAAGTGGTTACTGTACTGCAATTAAATCTACACTCCCCACACTGTGCTACAGTAACCTCAGCGGTGTTGGATAATGCAGGACTATAGTGGAAATCATGCATTTGTACATCGGTGTCGATTTAAATGTTATAAAATCAAAACAAATTATAATAAAATGTATAAATTCCTTGCAAATTATTATTAGAAGAAAACTATAATGACATACAAGTTAAATACACCATATTCAAATATTATAATCTCATTGAAATCTCGTGCGTCATGCCCTTTGAGGATTTTCTGTTTTTAGTGACAGAGATTTATGTCACGTTACATCTGACACGAAGATTAAAATATACCCTGCAAATATTGAATAATTAAAATCTGGATAACTACTGCGGAGGAATGTAGCGCTGAAATTTGCGGGTCTTTACAAATATTAAAATCATAATAATGATCATATTGTAAATAATATTAACACTTATATTATTCTGGATTTTCACTTAAACAAAATCATAATCTTTCATTTTTGTAAGTTGTTTTACATGTTAGATAACACACAGGGTCATAATATCCTGCACATGCCTCCTTGATATACATACACTGTGGATCAACAGGATGTATATTTAGGTGACAGGAGTAAGCCCAGTGTAAGCACACACCATGTTTGGTAATCTACCGGCGATATGGACAGTCCTCGGGGAGACGTTGTGAAATGGGAGGAATGTTTGTGGCAAGAAAGCCATAATGGGTACGTCACATTTGCTTTGCGGCGAGCGTACGGTAGCCGTATACATCGAACACACATAAATTAACGCGGTACTGTCCCTTCAGAGTGTAGTCCTGTATTTTGCAGGTTGAGGTGACTGAAGTTGAAATTCAGAGCGGAGATATAACATCTTACATCTATGGTAACATGATCTTAGCATGACAAGCTGGCGTAGAAAACTTATAGACACTTTGGCCGCCGGAGTACATAGACATCTCTCTATCATTGGCTTTCATGACGGTCATTAGACGACTTCTCTTAGTGGAGTTCATGCTCCGACAAAACAAATGACCATTAGGCGACTTCCCTTTATTGGTGGATTTCACCCCCACCCCCACATAATGGCCATTAGGCACCCCCCCCCCCCCCCATTATTTTTAGGCGACTTCTCTTTATTAGAGGATTTCATGCCCCCCCCCCCCCCCCCAACACAACACCCGTCTCCCCTAAATACCATAAGACGATTTCCCTCAATTATTGGATTTCATGACTCCCTACCCCCACCCACCTCCCCCACTAAAAGAAACACAAATAGAAATAAAACAACAAACAGCAACAAAAACAAATGGCCATTGAGCGACTTCACTTCATTAGTGGACATTAGGCGACTTATTGTATGAGTGGCTTTCATGCCCCACCCGCTTCCCCCAAAATTACAACAACAACAACAACAAAAACCCCACAACAAATGGTCATTAGTCGGCTTACTTTTATTAGCGGATTAAATGGCTAAAACAAATGGCCATTATGTGACTTCCGTCTATTATTGGGTTTTGTATCTCCACAATAGCAAATGACAATAAGGCGACATCCATCTATTATTGCTTTTGGAGTTTACTTGCTCGGTAAAAGCTTAGTCGTTTAGAAGACTGGTTGAAGGGTATTATGTCTCCCAGGTGAAAAATTCTGTTCAGACGAATTCGTTCTTTTGCTGGTTAATTGGTCTTAAGGACCACAATTAGCAAATGTCATTTATATGACTTCTCTCTATTACAGGCTTTGGGGTTACTTAGCTTCAAAAGCCCGATGTAGCCACCAAACATAAATAACATATGTAAATAATATTGCTAACGCATTAGCCTGCAACAAGGCCCAGTACCTCAATACACCCTTTTTAAAACAAATTTTCTAAAATTTAGAAACGTTTTTTTCCCCTGAATACAAATTTTGGAGTACCTTTTAAGATGGCAAGTGCTGTATGTAAATAATTTATATGCAAGAACGTAGGTTCCGATTAGACAAGTATTGTCGGCAGCTGTCAGGTCAAGATCTACACTATTAGTTGCCGAGTCTCTGTCTTTCAGTATTGTTGCAAAGGATTAAATTTCTTACCAAGAAATAACATAGTTGGGGCTTTTCAAGTAGCATGATACGGGGAAAGATCTAAAAGTTAATGTCAAAGCTCTAACGTTTCAAATGCAAACGGTATACATCTACTGTGACCGGTCATTCATCATTATCTAATTTCAAGGATAATTGAACCCTTCATTTTTATTTCATTCTTCCTTTGTTGTGCTGTCGCTTAGATATAGTGGGTTGTGTTTTTTATTCAGTGTCTTCATACAAGTATATAGATAGCCGGCTATAGAATGAAAGGTACGGTATTGAGAGATATAAAAAGTATTTACTGTAGTCCGTCCTTACTATAGTTATCAATACACTTTAAATAGTCCTTTTCTTACATTGCCCTTATTGAATAGCCAGAGGGACAAGAGAGGATTTAGGCATGTTGTTAAATCACATTACAAAATATTTTAATTCGATTTAGCTTTTATTGGATCAAGGTATGGTAGTAAGCGAAGTGTTTGGACATATTTATCTCTGATCAAAGCTTACATTCATAGAGGAGACAGTCACGGCTGTAATACATTATGACAAACTGAGTTACGATATCAATGTATTACACCTGGAATTAATAGCCTGCCTGTCTGTGTATTTGGATGTTTACTAGGAGTATTTATACGCGCTCTGCTGATGCATAGTTTATGTTTCGATACTTCGTTAATAAATAATGGATTTACATGTGTGTATATTCTATCGTGGATAATTAACAGGTGAAAATGACATTTATCAAAATTTGAGTGAATGGACACCAGGCAAGACAGACACATGTGGGACATTTTGTAGCCTGTTTTGGCATCTGCACGCAATTGGGATAATAAATTTTGCACAATAAGTGCAATCGTCGACAGGCCGTTTTGTGCATCAATGTGTGTATTTGATCTTTACAAAAAGAGATATGTTTTATAATCAATAGCACTGGCGTATTAAGTTTGAGAACACGATCCAGCTTTTAAGATTCTCTTGGACCACAAGGAATGCTCTTGTGATATATCTACGTCTTGTGACAGTGATAGCGGCCCTTGACGCTGGACAGTGATCTAATGATTGGACCCCAAATCTGACATAAGTGTCTTTGAATGATATAACGAGTAATGGGAATGTTTATGTTTTATTGGTGGAAAATGTTCACTGTGAAATACTGCCTAAACCACAAGTGATTGACGAGCATCCAGTACTTCATTTGATGGAGGGATGTATCAACTTTTAATATTAACGTAGAATTAATTGGTTATACATCTTCAAAATACTTGTGGGTTTTCTTAAAATTTAAGAGACATTCCATTTAGAAGTGTCAGTTTATATATTTTTTTACGTTTACGTGACGTTTAATGTCGTTAATTTCTTTACATATATTTTCTTGTGTCTCAACAAAGTTTTCTATCGTAGACAGTACTTCATATTATACCTTGTATAATTAGAATTTATATCTTGTATAAACCGTAAAGAAAAAGTTTTTATAACTTATAACTGAAAAAACCTAATAATTATTATGGAAACTAACACAAATAATGACATGCATGGAAGCCATGGCCAGCACGCCACTCAGACGCGCACTAGACGTATATACAGTGCTAGAAACACAGAACATATGCCAAGATGCCGAAGTACAACGCCTTCTTGTGATAAAACACCCTCAACGCCAACATACACCGGAGTCCAGCGTCCAAAGAGTCGAAGCTCTCTCTTTGGTTACGACACCATCCCCATTGTTGAAAGAGTACACGGCATAGATCCGACGTTAGCTCAAAAAACGAAGAAAGGTGACGTAACGACAAATGACGTAATGTCAAGACTACGTGAATGGAGCGTACGTCCAGTTTCTGCCCCAAATAACGTTAGACGTTCCAATGCGACAAGTCGCGACGTTTATTCAGCTAGACGTGAAACCTCATCCACTAGACTAGACACAGGACAAAATAAGAAAAATGTACCGTAAGTTATTTTTGACTTATAAAATAACATAGTAGTAATTAATTGATCACCACCACCACCACCACCACCAGCACCACCACCATCATCATCATCATCATCATCATCATCATCATCATCACCACCACCACCACTACCACCCCCACCACTGCCATCACCACCACCACTACCATCATCATCATCATCATTATCAACATCATCTTTTTCTTCTTCCTCTTCTTCTTCTTCTTCTTCTTCTTCTTCTTCTTCTTCTTTTTTTATCATCGCATATTGAAATATGAACTCTGCAAAACAATCACTATATATATATATATATATATATATATATATATATATATACAAGTTTCTTTTCTCATTATCTCCACTGTGGTAGCTGTGATAGTGTTATATATATATATATATACAAGTTTCTTTTCTCATTATCTCCACTGTGGTAGCTGTGATAGTGTTATATATATATATATATACAAGTTTCTTTTCTCATTATCTCCACTGTGGTAGCTGTGATAGTGTTATATATATATATATATACAAGTTTCTTTTCTCATTATCTCCACTGTGGTAGCTGTGATAGTGTTACAATTACCAGTGTGTCCACCCTTGTTTGTTTGGTGTTCCATTCAACGTATTCAATGCTTCATTTTTGTCTACAGGTTTAATAAAAAGCCAGTTAATTTTAATTGAAATAGGATGACATGTACGAGTCTGTAATATAAAATTTCACCATAGATTTCCCCCTTGGTCGTATCATATAACAGCACACCGTTAAAACTTTAATGATCTTTTATAAGATAACGGCAATAAATTTCGCACGAAGTCTACCGCTAAACAAACCCGTTATTATTAGAATTGATGATCGTGCTGATTATACTAATCACCGTTGACGATCTGACATGGAAAACTTATTGCTATTTTTAAAATTGTATTTTGGTTACAATTTAAGTTATCGCAGTGCTTTTGTAACAAATAAATTTGTATTTCAACATGTTCACTTAATAAATTCGTTTAAATACTTCACTAAGAGACATGCATGCCGTAATTATAAAAAATGGAGCTTAATTTAATTCTAAAAAGTACAACAGTCCCTGCTATATCGTCACTTACTGTCGTTCGTACGTGACGTATCCTCTTGTGTCACCTGTATGGGTTTAAGTAAAAACAGTATTGGTGAGTTGAGTTATATTGTATCAGTGGAAAGACGACTTTTAATAAAACATTTAGGTTTGTCTAGTAAATCATTGTCAAAGGGGAGGAACTAAAGGGTTCGAACTTGGTTGTTTTCAAAAGATTAAACGAACCGACCTGTTGGTCGCTGTAGACGTCTACTCGAAGAGTCTGTCCAAAGAGATAAAATGAACCGGTTATTTGGTCGCTATAGAAGCCAAATAGTTTTATTATGATATAAACTAAGCAGGCCTATACGATACATTTCAGACTCCCATTCACAATGTTCTCGTTGTAAAAAAACAACTAAAATGTTCCCGATAGAAAAACGAGAGCCTTTCGCGGAAAGCATTTTTGATTTGAAATATTGCATTATCAATTTATTTTATAAAGTTTACGAACGGCTTTAAATGAAAACAATATTGTAAAAAATGCTTTGTCATGAAATTACAAACACACATGTCAGGGACATAGAAATGTGTTTGCTGTTATTGGTGTAAGTGTCCATTGAAGAGTATTTTAATATTCAAAACATAAAATGGCGAGGAAGTATGTATAATAAAAGTAGCAATAGCAAATAGCAAAAAGTTTTATAAAAATTGCTTCTGTAAGAAAAAACTTTAAGATTGAAACTGGGTATCAAAACACTTTTAAAATTAAATTCTTATTTTTAATTTGATACCTTGGGGCATTGCGTAAGATGGCGGTTTACCCGAATGCCTTTTCGCGAATTTAGTTGTAAACAATAACATCAACAACAACAACATTATTGTGTGTTGTTAATTATGCTGCAATGTCAAAACTTTCAGTAGAACAATCCAAACCCTAATGAATTAAGTAGCAGAGGTCAAAAGTTAAACAGTAATTAATCGTATTAAGCATTAACAGTTCATTACTGTTTTATAATCGGATCAATAAAGTTAAGGACAGCTTTGTGTAAAATCTGTGCAGTGTATTATATGTATATATGTGTTGATCTTCTTATCGAGTGATGAGAAAATGTGTATCAATGCTCGGCACAAAGACTATTAAAAATTTATGGACAGACTGAAATATGATATGAATATGAACATCTTCATTTTTCAAAACGTTTTCTTTTCACTTAATATATCGGCCTGTCTATTTTAGTTCCTTTTCGTTCTCGGTTACGATTGGTATCTGTTCTTAGCGCCGTTTATTACTTTTGTGTCATCATGTGTTTTATTGTATCGCATACTTTGACTCTATGTGTTCTTTCCAGTGTAAATTATTTTGACATGACCACGTATGGCTTGGCGCTACGTAATCTCTCTAATTGTATTACATTTCACATTCCACAGTAACCAACAGCAAACCTTTTACAGTTGTAGATTTTTCAACGGACAAACATTTAAGCAACAACAACAACAAATATCGTATTGGAATTAATACATTATCCAAACAAAACTTCTCAATACAATTGGTGTTTTACACACATTCATAGCAAGTTTAAGGCGCGTGAATTATTATAGTTACAAATATAAGAGGTCATATTTAATGTTTCAAACCATCGACGCAATTTCACGTTGGTCACGGTCTGTGTACCAATGTTGATAGTTCTTCACAACTGAACTTTACAGAAATAGTAAGAACTCCTTGTGGGGGTATATTGTTTTTGACACTGTGTGTAATAGTTCAATAGAAATACGGCAACCCTTTCAGTAGCCGCCATTTGTTTGTTTTGTAGCTCAAGATTGTCTAATGTAGTCAACACTTCAGCTCTTGGGTGAAGCCATTGCATGTGTAGACAGGGATAATTCTTATAGCCTGATAAATAAGACATTATATCACTTAGACAAATAGTGTAAATCCCGATCGGTCGTCACTTGCTGGGAACTATATGATCAGTATCTTCACAATTTCCTACAAAGTATTTAGAAAATGTTTAACTTCTGTTTGCATGGCTTGCAAATAAGTACGATTTGTATCTCAAGCATATTAAACAGCATGGCAGGATAAAGCAAGAGAACATCGAGGTTTAAACCCTTGATGTACGTAAGAGCGATGTTCCATTGCTGAGATATGTTTGACAAAGGCTTTGTCGATATCCTTTGATGGTCAAAGATATTAGAATAACAAATATAACAAATACCACTTCATTGTACAGTTTTAAACACTTGTCCGATCAAACAAAGTGAAGATGCATGTTTCATGGCAATTTTTGAAGCACGACATTTGTTATTCAATAAGATAGGATCGACTGTGTGTTTAAACAGATCTGGAACTGTTTGTCGTCAACAGGGTCAGTCCAGTACCTGCCGGTACACAAGGGTTCGCCCCTTCGGCAGGAAATTACGTGGGATATTAGAGGAAGTGCATATAATATATAGCACAGTTATATAAACATTTATAAACAAATATTTTGCCAACTAACCCATCTAAGTATTAAAAAACAACATAATACCAAGGTCATATTTGAAACGACCGTTAAACGATGTAATTGTATTTAATTAGTCGATAATCTCCTAGCAGGGCCACCGTTACGACCGTTAAGCGATTTCAATTAGTCGGCAATTTCAGACAGAATCTAGCCAAATGTGTAATATCATTGTTAGTTTACGTAAGATCCAATTTCAAGTCGAAGGTTATACAGTGTTCAGCTGTCTTAGAAAGTCACGGTCGCCAGTTGTATAATTATATTTAAATGTGAATAATCCACCATACTTTTACACAAATATGCTGATACATGTTGTACAGGTACCATATACGATACACACTTTACAAAATAGTTGGTAATAAAGGCCTTGATATAAATACGTGGAGAGATAAGTCTATTGGGTCATTTGCGAAGATCTTTAAATATATTTCCATGTTACACTCGTGTTTCAGTCAGGGGAGAATGACCTTTAACCTATGAGATGCGACATGTTATACATGTACATGTATTGGGTTGAGGCTCTGACTGATTCTGCTTTTATTTTACCTGTTGTAAAATTGTTATCACTTTTATCTACTAATGAATGTTCAGTATTGCACAGTCTGTTTCCAAATATTATGAACCAAACTGAATATTGTAGTAATTTATTGTAACCAAACTGAATATTGTAGTTATTTATTGTAACCAAACTGAATATTGTAGTTATTTATTGTAACCAAACTGAATATTGTAGTTATTTATTGTAACCAAACTGAATATTGTAGTAATTTATTGCAGTTTTTCTTGATAGATATGTTCTATATGATCATAAAACAAAATAAAAAGCTAGACATGCCCGTGTGGTTGCATTTTATTAGCGTTATCTATAGCACATCAGTCAACGACTAGAATACAGACTCCATACTATAAAACCCAATCATACACCATTCAAAGTAAACGAATCGGAGCAAATACAATTATCACTTGTTTAACTGCGTTTACAATTCCAATCAAACAGTGTTGGATTTGAAGTCGAATTTGATTCTTTTTTGTTTTAACTGTCTTTCCAATATTTATTTGTAATAATTAATCTTTATTCATGTTTTATTTCACTTCGTCGCATCTATTGACGATTATTCTTCCAATATTCGTATCACATACACAAACTAGCCTCCTTACCGTTAAAATAAATTGTTAGTGCCATCAGGCCATTAGTAATGATTAATTGTGACCGGAAACTTAAACATCATGTAATTCCACCTTGTCGCATCCCATTATTAATTAATACATGATGCACGTGTATAGCGGTAAATAGAATAGTCTATATAATATATGAGATAATTTGCCAATAACAATAAAACTATTATTTTTGTTCTACCTCATCGCATCACAAGACTGAAGGTAGTAGGATTTATCCGAAGGGTCAATACCTAGATGGCGCAAGAATGCCTGCCTGTAAGCGGATCTGTCGGGATGTCGTCTGCCGACCAATACTAGGTCAGAATGTGCCGCAATTTAATAGATAGTCGACGGAAATATTTCTTCCGACCGGACGTTTTATTTAGATATTGTTGAATATAGATGTTGCTGAATTGAGTAAATTGTTTTCTAGCATGTGTAAACATTCTATGAACTGTGTCAACCTTATCGGACTGTAAGATGTGGTTAAATAGTGTTGTTTGCAAGCGTGTAATTACTGCAGGCGTACTAAGGACATATTTCTGCTAGCCGGATTGTTAGATGTTGTTGAATTATATTGTCTGCAGGTATGGTGTTACTGCATGAAGACATACTAAGGACATATTTCTGCTAGCCAGACTTGTGACTTGGTCAGTTTTGCTGTCTGCTGGCTATTAAGCTATACCAAACCTGCGAATCTCATTTTAGCGAACGATGAAAGAAAAACTCTCATTAAGTTATTTTCGGAGATATTCGCAAGGTCTAGTTGATGTAATGGTACTTAATACGTTACTTGTAACAAATAACACGATTTAATAATTACATTTGATTACAAAATAAAAACAACACTTGTAACAAACTAATTATTTATCAGTTGATATTGTGCATCAAAATAAATATGATAAAGACCTTTATTTTATTAGTCAATAATGCGGCTAAACTAAATATAATCCACAAAAAATCAGTTATCCCCACAAATATAAAAAGGCAAAAAGGTCCAGCCCCAGAACAATAAATATCGCGAAAAATAATAATGGAATGCATGGCGTAAACATGCATCGTTATGTTATATTTTAATTGTACACGTGAAATGACTACACGTTAAGATAATCATTGAACCTTTAGTACAATACATATACACGGAGTTTTCCTACAAGACAAGAAACACTAAACACAGTCTCTTGTTTTGTTGTATCATCACTTACACAAATTATTGCAATAAATACAGAGATAACGTCAGATGACAAAAAGCATATATGAGAACTTGATTGATTGACAGCATTGTAAATTGGCAAGAAAATATAATTATTAATGGACCCGTAAAGCAGACTTGTGGTGCAAGAAGTGTCTTGTACAGGACTAATGTTTAATTGATACATTTTGCTATTAAAACCCTGTCATTGAAGTATCAAGTATCACCTGCAGAAGGTTATTGTTGGTTTTATACACCGACAAATGACACAGACGATTAGAAATTTATATATCCAATATGGCCACAATTACAGACCAATCTTCAAAGGAAACTTTTTAAAAAGGTGTGTATATCTGTGGATTAAAAATCGTATCTCAAACACTTCAAATCACTGATAATGACTGTTATAATAACCTAAAGATTTAAGTCTGGGGACTAAATATTTGATCAGATAATGGTAAAAGTCACCTAGAAAGAGACAGATATATAGTGAATCGCCCATACAACACAAATGAAGAAAAATGAAGAAAAAGAAGGACATATGAGCGGCAAATGTTAAAAGTTAAAGAACTGGATGTATTAGTAGATGTGTATTGGAATAGCAGTGCCAGTGGTGGTATTAGACAAGTCTGGCTGATTTTTGACCACTTTAATAAAAGTGTTACGAAAATATACACTCACAATGAAACCAAAACGGTTTATCAATCGAACGAGTTTCCATGGATACGAATCGCTGTCAGTTTTCCAACGTTTGGACCCTCAATCACCAGATTCCAGTACACCACTTGATACAGATCCTCAGTCAGGGACCTCCTACCTACACAAACGGTCTCTATCTGGGATCTTTATACGGAACACTTGTGAACTAGAGAGACAAAACAGTGGAAGCATTGGTGTAAAGAAAACTAAAACAGGTGTTTGTAGCAAATCGAAACGCTATTGGACGTAAGTACATGTATAAAACAAAAATATATTATATGGTGTTATTGTGTTAATGTCCTGCAATTTATACCTGCATCAAAGCAAAAGATTGGATACCTATGATGATTCAATTATCAACCATAAGGTTTACTTTGTACATTTCTTTGTAAAATACACACGTATAAATAAATATGAAAAAACCCAAATGCAGAACAACACAAAGCAACAAAGGCAGGTAGAAACAAAACAAGCCAAAGAGACCAAATAATGTTAACAACTCATTTTGTCTGGGTAGACAGAAACGTTACAGGTCGCTGGTATGAATTGTTTGAGAACAACTTAAATTACAGCCCACTCGGAAGTCAGTATACTTTAATGCACTTTTAAGTATAATTGTACAAATATTTACCTATCATGACGGCTTGTAATATAGACTTACAGAACATCTCAAGTGGTTTGTTTAGCATTGTGAAGTAATCTGCTCGTGTGTTGACATAAACTCCAGACATCTTTTGTGTCATCACTTTGAATTCCTGATACCACGATGCAGTGTTTCATTTAAAGTGATTGAAAGGCGGAACAACTCAGTATTTTTCAGAATTAAATAATCAGTTTAATCTGTTTTAATTGCATTTAAGATTTATTTACTTAAGTTTGTTACAATCTTAAAACCGATGTTAACAACAAACTGGGCTATTGAACACTATATTTAGGATTTCTTATCCATAAATCTTTCATCACCGTCGCAGGTGGCTCTTTGCTTCATAGTGCGATAATGTAATGTGTAACCGACTATGACAGTTCTTCTGCAGCATCAACTTTCCGTTCGTCGTTTTGTGAGTAAATTCAGAAAACTTTCTTGGTCTGTATACCTGAACTGTTTATAATGACTCGTGTATACAATATAGTGATACAAAAATCATAAACCCCCCTTTAAGGCCAAATAGTCCTCGGCAAGGGGCTACTTATTTAAGGTACTATAAATCCCAAGTTTATTCTCACGTTCACATATTGGTATCTCGTTTTCCTTTCGCCACCAGACATTTCTCATTGCAGTGTGTACACCCAGTTTTTTTATAATTAGCTGTTATAAAGCCACATTTCTAACATTTCTCTGTTACATGTATTGATAGTTACCACACGGAGAGGTTTATCTACTAATCAAATCTTTGTTGCAATTTCAAACGATTTTATTAGGAGCGAATACGAATCAGGAGCACACTTACAACAGGCAATGAATTCCATGCCTTGCATGTATGAGATTGCCTCAGTGAAACAAGTCACTTCATTGGTGTACAGGTGTTTCTACCAGTGACATATTGACTAGAACTAATGCACACTAGATCACTAGATTACCTGTTCATCAGAATGATCATTATCGATATTTAGTCTGTGAACAAATAGTCGTATTCTTAATGGTGTTTTGTTGTTTTAATCCAAATGATATGCAGTCAAGATTGTCCATTACCGTGTAAAGCTCAGTGTTGGTCTAAGTCAAACATTCTCCCGTTAATGTCTAACTATTGATGCATACATTGGGGGTTTAATATTGCATTCCACATACCAATAGGCCACTGGAAGAATATTCTACCTACAATCAGAGACCACACTGATCTATCTACAAATAATTGCAATAAAATAATTCCCTTTTTACCAAGATAACATGACGGCATATAAAAATGCAAAAACATTGTTGTATTCAAATACAAGGTAAAATAAAGAGTCGATAAGAGAAATGGTATATATTTTTCCCTCCTCCTCTAAAATTGTATTTTTTTTATAATAGCTCTCCTTTGAACCCTCAATTAGTCTCCGTTAGCAACATTGCAGAGAACGTGTTTAACTCACAGAAAGCTGTCTGTAAATAATGCGGCCTTTGTTGTGGAGTCGGAAGCCACCGAGCCAAAGTAAGAAGTTGACAAACACCTCAAGACAAAAAACAATTATTGCGGAGACATCTATTTCAAAGACAACAACAAACACGTTCTGAAGTTTTTACTGTTCTGAGGGTTGCATGTTTGTTCACCCAGCTTGTCATTATGCTGGAAGCTCGCAACAATGTACGCAGTGACTCAGTAGAACTGATTCAACAGACAAAAACATCTATGTTTATTTAAAAACCTGAAGTATTTGCATGTTTGGGGCAAAATAAAGTATAAATATTCTATATATGTATTATATTGAAATAATAAAAACTCGTTGCAAAAATATGTTTCAGGTTTCTTTTTCTTATTTAGAAAAGCTTTTAGTTTGAGTGGTTCAGTAGCTTCGCTTACGATTTCCTTGTCGCCTAAATCACACAGGACTTTCTGTTGATTCTAACAAGATGTGGGAACCTTTCTTTTAGTGATCCATTCAATGCCGGATTCAATGTTTTATCTACAAAACACCAATTTTTCTATTTCTTTTACTAAAGCTCGATTTAAGGCAATCTGATAATGCGTTTGGAACCATGTAACGTTTTTGATGCACTAAAATTACCATTCACTGCTCCTGACTTAAACACGGAACTTGAAATGGTTAATAATTACAGATAGCACTTTAGAAAATGCATATTTGGAAATTAAATATATAGAGTAGTATTTACAAAAACACAAAATGATAGGTAAGAAATACGCTGTATGCCAGAATGATCTTACTGAAAGCAGGAGTGCTGTTAATTGAAGACCCACGCGGGATCGCTTTGACTCTTCCTGTCACTTGACTTGTGGCGTTGTCACTGTAAAATACGCAGGGACCTTGACAATACATTGCTGGGGTGTTATGTGATCACAACCTCTGCCTAGCTTGTCAAACATCAAGGAAGTGTGCCGAGATTTTTAGAATATTGGGTCGAAATGAGATTGGCTTTACATTCCATATCCGGGAGGCCACGCAAGGCTGAGATCCGGTCTTTCTTAATCTGCTCATGTTGTTGGGTTATAATTTTATTAAATGACGCATTTTGTAAACGATCTAACTCGATAGGACATATTTTCGGGACGGACTGTGCAATGAAGATTAAAATAGTTTAATTGTGTAGCATGATACTGACGCATGTGGACAGTTCTTGATTGCTTGGATTGTGGAATTGGTTTTCAACTATTGAAGGAGAAACGCGGCCTCACATTGGATTTACTGATTTATTGTTTGACATCTGTAACTGTTCAAACAGTTATTATAAGGTACGTATAAGTGAAATATGATTATTATGTAATCTAGACATTTTTTTCTGACACATTTTCCTTACGATTTTGTTATTTATCCTTTTCTGTTCTGTTAATATGAAGCAATTTAGAACTCTTTGAAAACAAATATCAGTAAAATATACATAACCAAAAACACAATAAAATGCAACAAACTCAATTGAACAAAACAGTATGCATGGTTTTTAGAGTCTCCAAACATAACGTCTTTCGAGGTAGTTGGGACATGTTTGATTTTTTATAGGTATTAGTTAAACTGTAGTTATCGGAATACATATAGTTATATTGTTGGTTAAAAGAAATCGCTCGATGGTTTCTAGGTTTCTAACCGGGTAGGTGTTTTGTATGATAAAATATATAGAGATTACATGAAATCTATGTCTTATTAAGATTAACTTTATGGTGATAAAGAACATCTCTGTTCCCTTCCCGTTCTGTAACACAGTTTTTAAGCTTTCGTTAAAGGCAATGAAGACGTCACCTATATAAGGAATGACTGTAGGTACCAATTGACGGAATTCCACCATTTACTGTCAAGGCGTAAGATCACCGTAATCTCAATGGCATGTCCAGCAATTTTCTTATTTCAAAGCGATGCAAGTTCTTGATGGTAAAAGTGTCAAATTGCAGTAATGTCAGTCAACTGGACACTTCCCTGAATGTAAGCGACCTCAATACATTTTCTTGAAATGTTTTAAAAGAGGTAAAGAAAATTATAACATAGACCCATAGCCTTGATTTGGATAATTTGATAAAGTACATTGCACATACCCATCGACACTGGTCTGCCTAGACCCTGATGCATACTACTTTCCATACTAAAATTATACTTAGACAAATAAAATGTAAATACCATAGAATGTAGAACAAGGCAAATCACTATCAAGCAATGGAGCATTGACATTATTTAAGTTTACATCGCCTCCAATATCAAAGTGTTTATTTAAAACAATACGACCGGAAATATTGAGCTTGGAATTAAATAATCTATTTTGTATATGTTACGTTCTGGTGGATAAATCAGTTGCGTCATTGGAAGAGAAAAAATAATTATCAAAAATATTGAGAATAACGTCGTTGATGTCATCTATAATACTGCTTTGGGCAGTAGTCTAAATAGGCAATAAGTGGTGCAAAGTTGGTTCCCATGGAAATACACTTAATAAAGTGTTCTCACATTGTATTACATTGTAATCAAGTACGAAACATAAACATTCAACTATTCAATTAGGGTCATTTCTATAGACACATATTTCGAATAAGTAATTGCTCGTTTACATAATTGAATATTAAAATGAACCATTTCAAATTATGTAAAACAATTTCAGTCCTGACATAACACTACATAATATATAGTTTAATAGTCATATTTAAGTATTGCTTTCACCGTTTGAGGTACATCAGAGTGTTCAACTTTTGATATACAAGCTTTAATGACGATAACTTCAACATATTTACATATAATGTTTGATGTCTTTGCAATGACCTCTTCTCATGTTTTTAAATGTAAAATCTATTCTTCGACAAGCTGTTTGATTGATGCTGTCTTGAAAATGAGAGGCAATGTAAATCCGCTTTACTGGTGAGATTTCTCCGGCATCCCGACTCGAATGTATCTAAGCATATTCAATTGAACACTAAACTGAACTAATCCAGTGTTCAATATTTTCTATTCAATGGGTTGTAATGGTCCCTGGTCCATCAGTTTAATTGACTGTCCTGGGGTAAACCAGCCTCTATAGGGTTAATAAAACAGAACGGATTACGATCGCCTTTGAGTCCTTGTATGGTGAGTCATTAGGACCAGTGTGTTCACACGTCAGTCAACAGAAGTCCTGTCATCGTGTGGTGTGAGTCCTTGTATGGTGAGTCATTAGGGCCAGTGTGTTCACACGTCAGTCAACAGAAGTCCTGTCATCGTGTGGTGTGAGTCTTGTATGGTGAGTCATTAGGACCAGTGTGTTCACACGTCAGTCAACAGAAGTCCTGTCATCGTGTGGTGTGAGTCCTTGTATGGTGAGTCATTAGGGCCAGTGTGTTCACACGTCAGTCAACAGAAGTCCTGTCACCTTGTGGTGTGAGTCTTGTATGGTGAGTCATTAGGACCAGTGTGTTCACACGTCAGTCAACAGAAGTCCTGTCATCGTGTGGTGTGAGTCCTTGTATGGTGAGTCATTAGGGCCAGTGTGTTCACACGTCAGTCAACAGAAGTCCTGTCATCGTGTGGTGTGAGTCTTGTATGGTGAGTCATTAGGACCAGTGTGTTCACACGTCAGTCAACAGAAGTCCTGTCATCGTGTGGTGTGAGTCCTTGTATGGTGAGTCATTAGGGCCAGTGTGTTCACACGTCAGTCAACAGAAGTCCTGTCACCTTGTGGTGTGAGTCTTGTATGGTGAGTCATTAGGACCAGTGTGTTCACACGTCAGTCAACAGAAGTCCTGTCACCTTGTGGTGTGAGTCTTGTATGGTGAGTCATTAGGACCAGTGTGTTCACACGTCAGTCAACAGAAGTCCTGTCATCGTGTGGTGTGAGTCTTGTATGGTGAGTCATTAGGACCAGTGTGTTCACACGTCAGTCAACAGAAGTCCTGTCATCGTGTGGTGTGAGTCCTTGTATTGTGAGTCATTAGGACCAGTGTGTTCACACGTCAGTCAACAGAAGTCCTGTCATCGTGTGGTGTGAGTCTTGTATGGTGAGTCATTAGGACCAGTGTGTTCACACGTCAGTCAACAGAAGTCCTGTCATCGTGTGGTGTGAGTCTTGTATGGTGAGTCATTAGGACCAGTGTGTTCACACGTCAGTCAACAGAAGTCCTGTCATCGTGTGGTGTGAGTCTTGTATGGTGAGTCATTAGGACCAGTGTGTTCACACGTCAGTCAACAGAAGTCCTGTCATCGTGTGGTGTGAGTCCTTGTATGGTGAGTCATTAGGGCCAGTGTGTTCACACGTCAGTCAACAGAAGTCCTGTCACCTTGTGGTGTGAGTCTTGTATGGTGAGTCATTAGGACCAGTGTGTTCACACGTCAGTCAACAGAAGTCCTGTCATCGTGTGGTGTGAGTCCTTGTATGGTGAGTCATTAGGGCCAGTGTGTTCACACGTCAGTCAACAGAAGTCCTGTCATCGTGTGGTGTGAGTCTTGTATGGTGAGTCATTAGGGCCAGTGTGTTCACACGTCAGTCAACAGAAGTCCTGTCACCTTGTGGTGTGAGTCTTGTATGGTGAGTCATTAGGGCCAGTGTGTTCACACGTCAGTCAACAGAAGTCCTGTCATCGTGTGGTGTGAGTCCTTGTATTGTGAGTCATTAGGGCCAGTGTGTTCACACGTCAGTCAACAGAAGTCCTGTCACCGTGTGGTGTGAGTCCTTGTATGGTGAGTCATTAGGGCCAGTGTGTTCACACGTCAGTCAACAAAAGTCCTGTCACCGCGTGGTGTGAATCCTTGTATGGTGAGTCATTAGAGCCAGTGTGTTCACACGTCAGTCAACAGAAGTCCTGTCACCGTGTGGTGTGAGTCTTGTATGGTGAGTCATTAGGGCCAGTGTGTTCACACGTCAGTCAACAGAAGTCCTGTCATCGTGTGGTGTGAGTCTTGTATGGTGAGTCATTAGGGCCAGTGTGTTCACACGTCAGTCAACAGAAGTCATGTTATCTTGTGGTGTGAGTCCTTGTATGGTGAGTCATTAGGGCCAGTGTGTTCACACGTCAGTCAACAGAAGTCCTGTCACCTTGTGGTGTGAGTCTTGTATGGTGAGTCACTAGGGCCAGTGTGTTCACACGTCAGTCAACAGAAGTCCTGTCATCGTGTGGTGTGAGTCTTGTATGGTGAGTCATTAGGGCCAGTGTGTTCACACGTCAGTCAACAGAAGTCCTGTCACCTTGTGGTGTGAGTCCTTGTATGGTGAGTCATTAAGGCCAGTGTGTTCACACGTCAGTCAACAGAAGTCCTGTCACCTAGTGGTGTGAGTCTTGTATGGTGAGTCATTAGGGCCAGTGTGTTTACACGTCAGTCAACAGAAGTCCTGTCACCTTGTGGTGTGAGTCTTGTATGGTGAGTCATTAGGACCAGTGTGTTCACACGTCAGTCAACAGAAGTCCTGTCATCGTGTGGTGTGAGTCCTTGTATGGTGAGTCATTAGGGCCAGTGTGTTCACACGTCAGTCAACAGAAGTCCTGTCACATGGTGGTGTGAGTCCTTGTATGGTGAGTCATTAGGGCCAGTGTGTTCACACGTCAGTCAACAGAAGTCCTGTCACCTTGTGGTGTGAGTCCTTATATGGTGAGTCATTAGGGCCAGTGTGTTCACACGTCAGTCAACAGAAGTCCTGTCACCTTGTGGTGTGAGTCCTTGTATGGTGAGTCATTAGGGCCAGTGTGTTCACACGTCAGTCAACAGAAGTCCTGTCACCTTGTGGTGTGAGTCCTTGTATGGTGAGTCATTAGGGCCAGTGTGTTCACACGTCAGTCAACAGAAGTCCTGTCACCTTATGGTGTGAGTCCTTGTATGGTGAGTCATTAGGGCCAGTGTGTTCACACGTCAGTCAACAGAAGTCCTGTCACCTTGTGGTGTGAGTCCTTGTATGGTGAGTCATTAGGGCCAGTGTGTTTACACGTCAGTCAACAGAAGTCCTGTCACCTTGTGGTGTGAGTCTTGTATGGTGAGTCATTAGGACCAGTGTGTTCACACGTCAGTCAACAGAAGTCCTGTCATCGTGTGGTGTGAGTCCTTGTATGGTGAGTCATTAGGGCCAGTGTGTTCACACGTCAGTCAACAGAAGTCCTGTCACATGGTGGTGTGAGTCCTTGTATGGTGAGTCATTAGGGCCAGTGTGTTCACACGTCAGTCAACAGAAGTCCTGTCACCTTGTGGTGTGAGTCCTTATATGGTGAGTCATTAGGGCCAGTGTGTTCACACGTCAGTCAACAGAAGTCCTGTCACCTTGTGGTGTGAGTCCTTGTATGTTGAGTCATTAGGGCCTGTGTGTTCACACGTCAGTCAACAGAAGTCCTGTCACCTTGTGGTGTGAGTCCTTGTATGGTGAGTCATTAGGGCCAGTGTGTTCACACGTCAGTCAACAGAAGTCCTGTCACCTTGTGGTGTGAGTCCTTGTATGGTGAGTCATTAGGGCCAGTGTGTTCACACGTCAGTCAACAGAAGTCCTGTCACCTTGTGGTGTGAGTCCTTGTATGGTGAGTCATTAGAGCCAGTGTGTTTGTCACACAGGTGTGATTTGTATATCTTACAATCAAAAGGTACTAATATATTTACGCTTTTTTGTGTTATAAGTGTAATTTGTATGTCTATTGCATAGACGTGTGGTGGTTTATAGTAGTAAATATGATTTAGAAATGTTGGGACTACAGTTACCTTATTACAGCATATTCTTGTACTTTGTTATACGAATATGGCTCTGGTTACTAAGAAAATTAGATAGTTACACATTACTGACAGATTTTGGACTTATTTTAGTTGACTTACATAACATATACGTTATGTACAAAACAGCAATAATAATGGCCCCTTTTGAATACCATACCACTCTCTCCTCCGATAAGATGTTAAGTAGTACTTTAACATGGTGTTGATGCCGCACCTGGCAATAAGGTTAAACTGTGTCCTGGGCTAATACAGGATGAAAGGCACCCTGTCACCCCGTAATCCAGCTATTCTTCCTCCACGTAAGTCCCTTTTTTATTAATCAGGATGAATTGAGCAAAACAGTCGGTTCGATGAGGGGCGTTCATTAAGTTCAAATAATTTTGAAAACTGAATTATTTTATATTTTAACTTTAGTCAATATGTTAAGTCATGTGCTCTTTGCGAGGTTGTATCTAGAAAGCTTCACAACATATTTACATTTGTCTTGACAACATTGACATGCAAAGCAAAATAAAATAAAATAAAATAGTTAAAACTATCTAAAGTAAGCAAAGTTTGTTGTTTTTGTCAGATAAAAGTCTTCTAGAAAGTTGTCTATTATTAATAACCTTCGTTATATAATTGCCCTCCAAACACTCTGTTTTAAGTCGATATCATTTGCTTTAAATCAATCGCTTTTTATTATCATTCTGAAACTGGCATCATAGTACTGAACGACCCTTCTACCTTTCTACTTCTCATCAACCCGACATCCCACTGTATAACGGAAATATGCAATTAGTTGGAAGTGACAAATGTGTTATGGGAGAAGTATTATTTCGACAAACAAGATGGATATTCAATCTTCAAACAAAGAGTAATGTATTTTTTTTTGTGATTTATCCGTATAAAGTAGCAAATAAAAAAGTCAGCTTATACATTTGTTTATTGTTTGCAAATAAATAAATAAACATAAATAAATAAATAAATAAATAAATAAATAAATAAATAAATAAATAAATAAATAAATAAATGGAAAATATACACAAATGTCGCACACATTTTCCACTAAAATTCACAGGCATGTTTATTTTTTTAATTAATTATATTTATTTCATCTAATTATTTTAGTATTAAAAAATTTCCTCTGTGCTTATAAAAAAGAATCACCAGAAAACTAGCATCATTTAAGAGCAGTTGTGTCAGGCATGCTGTAATGAATTATTCCAACCTATATTGACACGTAGTTTGTTTTGTCATGCATGCTGTAATGAATTATTCCAACCTATATTGACACGTAGTTTGTTTTGTCAGGCATGCTGTAATGAATTATTCCAACCTATATTGACACGTAGTTTGTTTTGTCAGGCATGCTGTAATGAATTATTCCAACCTATATTGACACGTAGTTTGTTTTGTCAGGCATGCTGTAATGAATTATTCCAACCTATATTGACACGTAGTTTGTTTTGTCAGGCATGCTGTAATGAATTATTCCAACCTATATTGACACGTAGTTTGTTTTGTCAGGCATGCTGTAATGAATTATTCCAACCTATATTGACACGTAGTTTGTTTTGTCAGGCATGCTGTAATGAATTATTCCAACCTATATTGACACGTAGTTTGTTTTGTCAGGCATGCTGTAATGAATTATTCCAACCTATATTGACACGTAGTTTGTTTTGTCAGGCATGTTGTAATGAATTATTCCAACCTATATTGACACGTAGTTTGTTTCACATGTTTGGCGAATTAGACAAAAGGTTGAAGTATTGTATCATATTATAGACTTGTTAAATGTAACTCTTACAATGTTTTATTGTTATCTCTGTATTTATCAATTATTATTATTCCATTATTATTTGGTATCATAATAAATTATATTTGTTTACATTCTCTTATAATATAATGGTGCCGTTAAAAGGAGGGTACGCACCGAATAACGTTTAATACTGACTCACTTATTATCTCAAAACTGTCGTTTTCAAGGGACACCGTATACAAACACTAACACTTGATGAACTGACAACTAACGTGAGTCAATTTTAGGCCTTACCTATTTTGAAATCAAAACATTTAAGTCAATTTGTAAGTACACGTGTGACTTCGCTCTTTGCTCTTAAGAGATGCAACCCATCTCTGATTATAGCCAAGCTTAAAAGATAAATGGGGCTCTTACTTAATCCATGGGTCGGTTTAAATGAACAATTGTTATAATATAAAAGCTTATAACTCATACATATATTTAAATTGAAACAACATCAAACTGGTTGTGGTGTAATGGGTGGTGTGAGTATGGGTGGTGTGCGTATGGGTGGTGTGAGTATGGGTGGTGTGCGTATGGGTGGTGTGAGTATGGGTGGTGTGCGTATGGGTGGTGTGAGTATGGGTGAGTATTGGAGGTGTGAGTATGGGCGGTGTGAGTATGGGTGGTGTGAGTATGGGTGGTGTAGTGTGGGTGGTGTGAGTATGGGTGGTGTGAGTATGGGTGAGTATTGGAGGTGTGAGTATGGGCGGTGTGAGTATTAGTGGTGTGAGTATGGGTGGTGTGAGTATGGGTGGCGTGAGTATGGGTGAGTATTGGTGGTGTGAGTATGGTCGGTGTGAGTATGGGTGGTGTGAGTATTGGTGGTGTGAGTATGGATGGTGTGAGAATGGGTGGTGTGCGTATGGGTGGTGTGAGTATTGGTGGTGTGAATATTGGTGGTGTGTAGCAAATGGATTTAAGAGATACTGAAAGTAGTGCTTGAAGTTGTGGTGTGGTGGCTGGTGGTATGGTGGGTGGTGGCTGATGGCTGGTGTATATTTTGGATGTGGTATTTTACGTTCAACTTTCTACAGGATGATATTTTATATAAGCCCAAAATCCATTGTTGTCTTTTACTCAGATAGTTCCAATATATTTGAACAATTCTCTTGTCATTCCAATCAAACCTCTACAATCATTACTCCATCAGATCTGCCGGTATTAGAGACACCCAATACAATTAAGAAACAATGGTATATTCCTATTCTACGAGCATCTTAAATACATTTTATTGTGTTCTAGTATGTTGTAAAACCATTCCAGAACTGTGGTCAATATTTCGGTGTTAGAACATTAGGCCAGAAGGGCGATTTCAAACAAATGCATGGACAGAACAGCCATTGCTTGTCAGCTGAAAGGCCTTAACATAAGCCCGCCCTGATTAGGATTCTAACAACAGCAGCGAGGCTCAGTGTTGTCTTACAACAACAGCGAGGCTCAGTGTTGTCTTACAACAGCCGCGAGGCTCAGTGTTGTCTTACAACAGCCGCGAGGCTCAGTGTTGTCTAACAACAGCAGCGAGGCTCAGTGTTGTCTTACAACAACATCGAGGCTCAGTGTTGTCTTACAACAGCAGCGAGGCTCAGTGTTGTCTTACAACAGCAGCGAGGCTCAGTGTTGTCTAACAACAGCAGCGAGGCTCAGTGTTGTCTAACAACAGCAGCGAGGCTCAGTGTTGTCTAACAACAGCAGCGAGGCTCAGTGTTGTCTTACAACAACAGCGAGGCTCAGTGTTGTCTAACAACAGCAGCGAGGCTCAGTGTTGTCTTACAACAACATCGAGGCTCAGTGTTGTCTTACAACAGCAGCGAGGCTCAGTGTTGTCTAACAACAGCAGCGAGGCTCAGTGTTGCCTAACAACAGCAGCGAGGCTCAGTGTTGTCTAACAACAGCAGAGAGGCTCAGTGTTGTCTTACAACAACATCGAGGCTCAGTGTTGTCTAACAACAACATCGAGGCTCAGTGTTGTCTTACAACAGCAGCGAGGCTCAGTGTTGTCTTACAACAGCAGCGAGGCTCAGTGTTGTCTAACAACAGCAGCGAGGCTCAGTGTTGTCTTACAACAACAGCGAGGCTCAGTGTTGTCTAACAACAGCAGCGAGGCTCAGAGTAGTCTAGCAACAGCAGCGAGGCTCAGTGTTGTCTTACAACAACAGCGAGGTTCAGTGTTGTCTTACAACAGCAGCGAGGCTCAGTGTAGTCTAACAATAGCAGCGAGGCTCAGTGTTGTCTAACAACAGCAGCGAGGCTCAGTGTTGTCTAACAACAGCAGCGAGGCTCAGTGTTGTCTTACAACAGCAGCGAGGCTCAGTGTTGTCTTACAACAGCAGTGAGGCTCAATGTTGTCTAACAACAGCAGCGAGGCTCAGTGTTGTCTAACAACAACAGCAGCGAGGCTCAGTGTTGTCTAATAACAACAGCAGCGAGGCTCAGTGTTGTCTAACAACAGCAGCGAGGCTCAGTGTTGTCTTACAACAGCAGCGAGGCTCAATGTTGTCTAACAACAGCAGCGAGGCTCAGTGTTGTCTAACAACAGCAGCGAGGCTCAGTGCTGTCTAATAACAACAGCAGCGAGGCTCAGTGTTGTCTAACAACATTAGCGAGGCTCAGTGTTGTCTAACAACAACAGCGAGGCTCAGTGTTGTCTAACAACAGCAGCGAGGCTCAGTGTTGTCTTACAACAGCAGCGAGGCTCAATGTTGTCTAACAACAGCAGCGAGGCTCAGTGTTGTCTTACAACAACAGCGAGGCTCAGTGTTGTCTAACAACAACAGCGAGGCTCAGTGTTGTCTAACAACAGCAGCGAGGCTCAGTGTTGTCTAACAACAGCAGCGAGGCTCAGTGTTGTCTAACAACAGCAGCGAGGCTCAGTGTTGTCTTACAACAGCAGCGAGGCTCAATGTTGTCTAACAACAGCAGCGATGCTCAGTGTTGTCTTACAACAACAGCAGCGAGGCTCAGTGTTGTCTAACAACAACAGCGAGACTCAGTGTTGTCTAACAACAGCAGCGAGACTCAGTGTTGTCTAACAACAGCAGCGAGGCTCAGTGTTGTCTAACTACAGCAGCGAGGCTCAGTGTTGTCTAACAAAAGAAGCGTAAGATGGATCTGTTTTCTGCTCTCTTCAGGCGTTACTTCATCAATGTATATATGTTCCACGTGTGGATCGTTTCTGGCCTGCATTGTAGGGCTTTTGCTTCTAAGGTGATCCCACAACGTTAGGAAGATATTTACGACCACTCAGCGACTGTTATATATTTTACAACTGGAATAAGACCAAACACTTGAGTACAAGTAGCCCAGGATGTAACAAAGAATTCATTTAAATAGTTGATTTATTCATTATCAAAGAGCGAAAATAGCGGCGCTTTATCTTCTACAAGTGTATCGATCACTTCAAATCTTAGAATAAAACAAGAAACCTCTCAAGCAATAAAGTTGTGTACTCCACCACGATGGGAACATAGACACAGTGGCTACGAATGTATCTAATTATTGGTTACAAGGATTTCTTGACGCTAAAATGCCCACCTGGATATGCTTTATTGTGGCATCTCTTCCATTGACAGAGCTTCTTATTTGCAATAATATGGACAATCTGGAAGAGTTTTCTAAATTTTTATGTTGGCTTATTATTCTAAGTTGGTATAATTAAATAATATATATTATTTTAGTAAATAAAAAAAAAGATAAAAAAAGATAAAATCAAACAGTCTTTATGGCATTATATCAGCGATCTGACAAGGAAAATGTTGAGTCTTAACCATACTTATGAAATGAAATTCAAGTTGACTTCATTTTAAGTACTGAATTTGATACTGCAGTATAGGTCCATTCAATCGTATTCGCACATAAGCTTTGCTTTTGCCATTATTTGCACAAAGGCATTCACTTATTCCAAGTTTCCCATTTATGCGCCTGCTTCTATTGATCTTAAACGCCGACCTTTTATTTCAAGAAGTCACCGAACAAACATCCTTTTTCCGAATGGTGTTTTGTTGTTTTAAGTCAATCAATATTAAATGTGATTTTCCATTTACGAGCTAAATGTCTATGCAATTATGTTCTTAGTTGATACATTTCATACCGTTAATGTTATGTTTAAAATGAAGACTAAAATTGAAATACAACATAACTTATAATGTGTTTAAATCACGGAGAGATGTTGATAAATAACGTAAAGAAGAAGCCTGAGTGTCTATAGAAAACTACGACAAACATTTTTAGAAACAAGACAATGAACCCGTACACAACAACTCGGGGCTTTGATTGTCTAAAGGTCGTATGTTTGTACAGGCAGTATTCTAGTGTGTTATACTCGTACGTTCGTAACTTTGTGGGTTGAGAGTCAAGACTGATTCAACAGATAAAAAGAAACAACAATTATAATAATGAAAGTCCCAGTTGGCAAATTATTTGTACTCTACGTTTTTGCTTGGAGGCCGCAATGTAGGTATCATGCTAGGTGCCAATTGAAATATTCGGTTTGCTTCAAGCCTTGTGTCGGTATTTCATAGGACTGTTGTGAGCCATTTTGTAAGTATGTTTGAAGTTTTTTAGTACAGTGGTTTTGTAATAATCCTGGGATATTTATTTACTCTTAACATTGTTTGTTGGGACCTTAAGAATTTAGAATTGTGTTGTGTTTTTTTAGCTCACCTGAGCACAATGTGCTCAAGGGGAGCTTTTGTGATACCGCTTCGTCCGTCGTCCGGCGTCCGTCGTCCGTCGTCCGTCGTTCGTCGTCCGTCGTCAACATTTACCTTGTGAACACACTACAGGCCACAATTTTTATCCAATCTTCATCAAACTTGGTCAGAATGTTTGTCTGCATGAAATCTTGGATGAGTTCATTATTGGGTCACCTGGGGTCAAAAAGTAGGTCACGAGGTCAAATTTTAGGAAAAACTTGTGAACACACTAGAGACCACATTTATAGTCCAATCTTCACCAAACTTGGTCCGAATATTTGTCCGCATGAAATCTTGGATGAGTTCGTAACTGGGTCACGTGGGGTCAAAAAGTAGGTCACTAGGTCAAATCTTAGAAAAAGTTTGTGAACACACTAGAGGCCACATTTATAGCCCAATCTTCACCAAACTTGGTCAGAATATTTGTCCGCATGAAATCTTGGATGAGTTTGTAACTGGGTCACGTGGGGTCAAAAAGTAGGTCACTAGGTCAAATCTTAGAAAAAACTTGTGAACACACTAGAGGCCACATTTATAGCCCAATCTTCACCAAACTTGGTTAGAATGTTTGTCCGCATGAAATCTTGGATGAGTTCGTAACTGGGTCACGTGGGGTCAAAAAGTAGGTCACTAGGTCAAATCTTAGAAAAAGCTTGTGAACACACTAGAGGCCACATTTATAGCCCAATCTTCACCAAACTTGGTCAGAATGTTTGTCCGCATGAAATCTTGGATGAGTTCGTAACTGGGTCACGTGGGGTCAAAAAGAAGGTCACTATGTCAAATCTTAGAAAAAGCTTGTGAACACACTAGAGGCCACATTTATAGCCCAATCTTCACCAAACTTGGTCAGAATGTTTGTCCGCATGAAATCTTGGATGAGTTAGTAACTGGGTCACGTGGGATCAAAAAGTAGGTCACTATGTCAAATCTTAGAAAAAGCTTGTGAACACACTAGAGGCCACATTTATAGCCCAATCTTCACCAAACTTGGTCAGAATGTTTGTCAACATGAAATCTTGGATGAGTTCGTTATTGGGTCTCGTGGGGTCATAAAGTAGGTCACTAGGTTAAATTTTAGAAAAAGCTTGTGAAAACACTTAAGAGGCTACGTTGATGGCCCAGTCTTCACCAAACTTGACCATCATGTTTGCCAGTATGAAATCTTACATATGTTTTGAAGTGAGTCATGTGGATTCAGTAGGTTACTTGGTAAAATTCTAGAAAATGTTATCAACCCAGTGGCCACACTAATGGTCCAATCTTCACCAAAGATTTCTAAAGTAAATAACTCTTAATTACTTGATGCCAGATTTGAGCCTACGTAAAGCCTGTGTCATCAGGTGAGCGATTAAGGGCCATCATGGCCCTCTTGTTTTTTAAATATTTTTGTTTGTTTGTTGCGGGGTCTTTCCAGTGCGTCTGTTGATAGGAGACATATACACAAGTTCTAGTACTGTTAAAGGTTGATACCATGTGAATGTTGTCTATGGTTGATTTTGTTAAAGTTTTACTGTGTACTTTCTCCCGCTCGTTTATTTTATTTTTTTATAAAATATAAATAAGTCCAGCTTTGACAAAACCAGAAAAAATATTACTTTCGAACATTTTTGTTGTTTACCGTGATCACTTGTCTTGACATAACAAAACAAATTGTTCAAACAACGGATACACTGTCAAATGATTAAAAATAATTAAAAGTACATTTATGGCTGTGTTCTATCTGAAAGTTTCAATATTGTAGAAAATTGAAAGTTGAGAAAAAAGTTTCAACGGTATATTTTCAAAGTCAGTATATATATATACACACACACACACCCGAAAGTCTGGTATCTACCGTTTATTTTATTCTATAATTTGTAAAACAGAACACTAAAAGGCCACAACACTTCAAGCACGACAAGCACGAGGGCTGTTGTGTGAAGGACTTCTTGGGATCACTTCAACTCTTCATGTCACTCGTCAAGTGGCAATGTCACTGTTCAATAGATAGGGACCTTGACAGTTCATTGCTATGGCCTTATGTGATCACCTTCGCTCAGAGTTCACAAACCTTTGAATAATTATTTCATTTGAAGTAAGCGGGGTTTAATTGATCTTACGACAACAAAGGTAAAGGCAGTGTTCTGAGAATTTTATTAATGTAATATTTATACTATCGTCTCATTGTGTTTATACTATCGTCTCATCGTGTTTATACTATCGTCTTAATGTGTTTATACTATCGTCTCATTGTGTTTATACTATCGTCTCATTGTGTTTATACTATCGTCTCATCGTGTTTATACTATCGTCTTAATGTGTTTATACTATCGTCTCATTGTGTTTATACTATCGTCTCATCGTGTTTATACTATCGTCTCATTGTGTTTATACTATCGTCTCATCGTGTTTATACTACGGTCTCAATGTGTTTATACTATCGTCTCATTGTGTTTATACTTTCGTCTCGTGTTTATACTATCGTCTCAATGTGTTTATACTATCGTCTCATTGTGTTTATACTGTCGTCTCATTGTGTTTATACTATCGTCTCATCGTGTTTATACTACGGTCTCAATGTGTTTATACTATCGTCTCATTGTGTTTATACTTTCGTCTCATTGTGTTTATACTATCGTCTCAATGTGTTTATACTATCGTCTCAATGTGTTTATACTATCGTCTCATTGTGTTTATACTATCGTCTCATCGTGTTTATACTATGGTCTCAATGTGTTTATACTATCGTCTCAATGTGTTTATACTATCGTCTCATCGTGTTTATACTACGGTCTCAATGTGTTTATACTATCGTCTCAATGTGTTTATACTATCGTCTCATTGTGTTTATACTATCGTCTATGTTTTATACTATCGTCTCATTGTGTTTAATTATCGTCTCAATGTGTTTATACTATCGTCTCATGTGTTTATACTATCGTCTCATGTGTTTATACTATCGTCTCATTGTGTTTATACTATCGTCTCATGTGTTTATACTATCGTCTCAATGTGTTTATACTATCGTCTCATTGTGTTTATACTATCGTCTCATGTGTTTAACTACGTCTCAATGTGTTTATACTATCGTCTCATTGTGTTTTACTATGTCTCAATGTGTTTATACTATCGTCTCATGTGTTTATACTATCGTCTCATTGTGTTTATACTATTGTCTCAATGTGTTTATACTATCGTCTCAATGTGTTTATACTATCGTCTCAATGTGTTTATACTATCGTCTAATGTGTTTATACTATCGTCTCAATGTGTTTATACTATCGTCTCATGTGTTTATACTATCGTCTCAATGTTTTATACTATCGTCTCATGTGTTTATACTATCGTCTCAATGTGTTTATACTATCGTCAATGTGTTTTACTATCGTCTCATGTGTTTATACTATGTCTATGTGTTTATACTAGTCTCAATGTGTTTATACTATCGTCTCATGTGTTTATACTATCGTCTCAATGTGTTTATACTATCGTCTCAATGTGTTTATACTATCGTCTCATGTGTTTATACTATGTCTCATGTGTTTATACTATCGTCTCAAGTGTTTATACTATCGTCTCAATGTGTTTATACTATCGTCTCATGTGTTTATTACTATCGTCTCAATGTGTTTATACTATCGTCTCAATGTTTATACTATCGTCTCAATGTGTTTATACTATCGTCTCATGTGTTTATACTATCGTCTCATGTGTTTTATATGTCTCTCGATACTATCGTCTCATGTGTTTATACTATCGTCTCAATGTGTTTATACTATCGTCTCAATGTGTTTATACTATCGTCTAATCGTGTTTATACTATCGTCTCATTGTGTTTATACTATCGTCTCATCGTGTTTATACTATGGTCTCAATGTGTTTATACTATCGTCTCAATGTGTTTATACTATCGTCTCAATGTGTTTATACTATCGTCTCAATGTGTTTATACTATCGTCTCAATGTGTTTATACTATCGTCTCAATGTGTTTATACTATCGTCTCATCGTGTTTATACTGTCGTCTCATTGTGTTTATACTATCGTCTCAATGTGTTTATACTATCGTCTCAATGTGTTTATACTATCGTCTCATTGTGTTTATACTATCGTCTCATTGTGTTTATACTATCGTTTCGTGTTTATACTATCGTCTCAATGTGTTTATACTATCGTCTCATTGTGTTTATACTATCGTCTCAATGTGTTTATACTATCGTCTCATTGTGTTTATACTATCGTCTCAATGTGTTTATACTATCGTCTCAATGTGTTTATACTATGGTCTCAATGTGTTTATACTATCGTCTCATTGTGTTTATACTATCGTCTCACTGTGTTTATACTATCGTCTCAATGTGTTTATACTATCGTCTCATTGTGTTTATACTATCGTCTTATTGTGTTTATACTATCGTCTCATTGTGTTTATACTATCGTCTCATTGTGTTTATACTATCGTCTTATTGTGTTTATACTATCGTCTTATTGTGTTTATACTATCGTCTCACTGTGTTTATACTATCGTCTCACTGTGTTTATACTATCCTCTTATGGTGTTTATACTATCGTCTCAATGTGTTTATACTATCGTCTCATTGTGTTTATACTATCGTCTTATTGTGTTTATACTATCGTCTCATTGTGTTTATACTATCGTCTCATTGTGTTTATACTATCGTCTAAATGTGTTTATACTATCGTCTCATTGTGTTTATACTATCGTCTCACTGTGTTTATACTATCGTCTCAATGTGTTTATACTATCGTCTCAATGTGTTTATACTACGGTCTCAATGTGTTTATACTACGGTCTCATTGTGTTTATACTACGGTCTCATTGTGTTTATACTATCGTCTCATTGTGTTTATACTATCGTCTCAATGTGTTTATACTATCGTCTCAATGTGCTTATACTATCGCCTCATTGTGTTTATACTATCGCCTCATTGTGTTTATACTATCGTCTCATTGTGTTTATACTATCGTCTCAATGTGTTTATACTATCGTCTCATTGTGTTTATACTATCGTCTCATTGTGTTTATACTATCGTCTCATTGTGTTTATACTATAGTCTCATTGTGTTTATACTATCGTCTCAATGTGTTTATACTATCGTCTCATTGTGTTTATACTATCGTCTTATTGTGTATATACTATCGTCTTATTGAGGTGTTTCCTGTGTAAACTTTAGTATAAATTAATTCCTCTTATTTCTGAAAGATCTTAGAGAACAGGTTATGTAACCTTCAGGTTTGTGCTACGAACATAGTTTGGTTGGGAATATTGATATCAACGCTTGCTTCCAAAGTTGATAGACCTGTTGGTAGATTTGGTGAAACGATTCATACCGGATATTTGGATTTATTGGTTGCTATTTTGTCTGGATATAACCGTGGATAACAGGTTCGTGTAAGTGAAACATGTTTTTCTTATGTGGAAGGTGCATTACGTAAGAAACTGTTTTAAATTGAACCTTAGTGCCCAAAGGCCCGTTTATTCCCACCGTTAAGTTTTTCTTTCGACAGGTTGTGTCTTTTATATCAAACTTATATAGAGATTGCATTTTAGTGTTCAAACGTTGCTTATATACTATATATAAAGTCTGCTTGTTCTTAGATACTCGTTTTATTTCAACTAAATAAAACATATCCGTGAAATTATAAAATCTTTTATCAGTTCGCAGTCCTTTAAATTTATTTTGAACATACTATCTTATGATCTGATGTACGACACATTGAGTGATGAAATTAGATTGAAAATAAATGCAAATTCGCTTTACAAAAGTTTCTTTTGGTAAAAATAACCACGACCTAAAGTATCCATATTTTTACATACAAACCCCTTAGATGTTCTAATCCTGCGTTTAATGTCCTCTTTTCAACAGGTTGTACATAGCCATGAATACAACTTCATTTTTGGTAATTATTATGTTTTCTAAGTGACATTCCAATTGGTAAAACTTCCAATATTCGTTTATGGCTTTACAAAATTAACTAGTCACACAAGTGCATTTCTTTATACTTCGTGTTTTTTATGTTTATCTCGTAATTTATAGACCTAAGAGGATCGTATAACCTTGTTGGTTAGTGCAACAAAATCTACTACTACTGCTGCTGCTGCTACTACTACTACTACTACTACTACTACTACTACTACTACTGCTACTGCTACTACTACTACTACTACTACTACTACTACTACTACTACTACTACTACTACAAACTACCCTAGGCATACGATTCCAACTATACAAATATAGAAACGTATGACACATTTACTTTCTAACAATTAAATAATTTTCTTCATAATGACTTCCTTTCTATACAATAAGCCGTACATTGACACAAAACTCGCTATATTTGTTATCATTTAAAACATGTTTGTTAGATCCATTAAGAAATAGAATTTTAATTCAAACCGTACCAGAACGTTAACATACTTTCCTACATTCTTATTTTGAAAAATATAAATATTGCTGCATGTTTTAGCAAACGTTTTAAAAGTATCGTTATGTAAACGAATAAAAATTAAACCCTCTATCTATATTGACTCACTGTGGATGCCTAATAACAGTTGATTTAACGACTTAAAGTTTTCTAACTGCATGATTTGCAAATTATTGCCGCATGCTTAACATGAACGTTTGGTGTGTCAGCAGCAAATCAATTTATGTAATATATTGGTCAACAACGTTTGATTTTGTTTGCCCATCAACGGACATATGATCGCCAGCAAGTCGAGAAACACTTGTCTGAACATTGTCTCCCAATTAGCTTGCCCAGCATAGAGTGGTGTTCTGTGCAGTTAAAACCGAGTGGTGCAATTACGATGTCAGAAGTTGAGTTGAACGTCAACATTGAATCTGTATGGCAAGCCAATAACATAACGAATTGTACTTTTGGAAATAAATTAAGAGATAAAAGTAGGGGAATTACATCACTTCCGTTGACGACACATTATGGAAAACAAACATTACCAACTTATGGTGTAAATTTGTTATATAGTTACGTGAAAATTGATATTTGTATAATGTTGTATTATGTCGTCTTTTGTTTCCAGACATTTTATAGAGTTAAGTGAGATTGTTAATTACATGTTCCCTATTTCTGTGTTGTCTCGTACCACAGAAGAAGCAACAAAGGTGTAACTGATACTGTTGTAGCTAGAACTGTAATGTTTTAGAATCTTCACGTTGTACTTACTTAAGCTGGGACCTGGTAGCAAGATATCATTTGTTTCTACTTTACCTTTGACGCGCATCTGTGACGTAAACTTTGGGGGTAAAGTTGTTTAGAAGCATAATCCACTAAGAAAGAATTCATTAACATCCTAATCTTCTTTCCTCTTCTTGAATCCAACAGCAGCGGGTAAATTTAATATTTTTATAAAACAATTGTATTACTGTACAAGAAAGCATAGATTTGAACATTATTAACAAGTTTTGTTTATTACATGACAAAGGCATCGATAACAAACGATAATATGTTGTTATTTTTACAAACAATTGTTTATTATATTTTCACCGCCGAAACTGCGGTCCCTGACAACACAAACCACGGCCATTTTTATGACCACAAACCTTCTTACAACCTGCTGTAACCTGCTCCGAAGACACTCATGCTTATTATTGCCATCCACGCCATCACATTATATTTGGAGAAAAGCAATCCATATTGCACTTTCGAATGCCTTAGAAATACACACAGCTATGAAAAAAGTACAAGAAATGGCTGACGATAAACTCGGACAAAAGTTGATGCGTTTTGTATGAAAGTAGATTTTTTCGCCAAAACAGGGGTGTTCATTATGTCGACTGTATTTTTCTGGGAAGAAAGGCCATCGCATGACAGATCAGTACATGCGGTAAAACTCAAAGTGGTATTGCAGAAAAAATTAAAGGTACATGCTGCTAGCTAGCACAAGCAAGCATGTATGATAAGTACCTTGTGTGAGGACTGTTCCTGACTTCAAAGGTGACACCACAAAGTTGTGACGATATTTACGACCTTTTAGCGACTTTAATATACTTCACAACAGTGATCAAACTGAACACTTGTTAGCCAAAGATGGAGCAACAAATTCATTGACGTAGTTGATTTATTCATCATCAAAGAGCGAAAACAGTGGCGTCTTATCGGATACAAATGTATCGATCAGTTTCAAGCGTGGCAAAACACAACGCCCACCAATAAAGTGGCTCCATTTTCCGCAATGAAAACATCGACACAGTGGCTGCTAAATAATGTATCTTGTTACACCATCAACCAATTAGGGTGTTCGTGTCACCAACAGATGATATTGAAAGCCTCCCTGACTAGATATAGTTATGTTATGACTTTCATTGATCAGTTTTACCGTTATAAAGCCGTTTATATGGGGACATCCGGATCTGACGCGCAATTAATATTTTGAATGGCTGAAATCCAATCTAAGAGAAAAACGCAAATTTCAGGAATAAAGCGGTAAAACATTTTCATCAATTTGCTCTGTAAGCTATTTTCTTAATTGATAATTTGATGATCAAATTAAAAGCTTCAAAACTTTTTTTCTCGCCACTATGCTTTGTCGACCATTGTTAATTAACTTTCGAATCACACCCTAGGCTGCTCCGGGACTGCGTCTGTATTTGATCTACAGGCTGTTTAAACGAGTGTTTTCTATTACCGCCAATGGATAATGTATACCCATACAGATATTTTTGATACCCATCGGGCTTGCCTTGCGCCAGAATCTTGAAGTAGATCAACCTGAGGTAAGACAGCTACGCTAAAAAAAAGAACTTATTATAGATTAATGTGGGTTCTTTGGTCTAAGATCACGTGGGATCATCTTGACTCTTCCTGTCACTTGACTCGTGCTGCTGTCACTGTCTAATATGCAGGGACCTTGCTTGACTCTTCCTGTCACTTGACTCGTGCAGCTGTCACTGTCTAATATGCAGGGACCTTGACATGTCTATCATATGGGATTTATGTAATCACATCGGCCTATCTTGTCTTACATAAAGAAATAGTTCTGAGATATTTAACATTTGTAAACTATTTGGTGGCGTTTTTATGTCGCGGAGGTGAATTTTATTGGCATAATGTTCCGACGACCTTACAATCGGAGGCAGGCCAGTGAAGTTATCTGATCCTTGAAAAAAAATATTGTATATTTTCGGGTCGTAAATGTGTCAGTTTGCTTCTTTTTTAAACACAGCGTTTAATAACGGTCCAAATGGAGGGGTGATATTTTCGACAAAGACATACAAGGAAGTTATAGACCGATTGTGACAAATGATATCGCAACGTGCTGCCATTTTTATTTGGATTATTTATAAAATTAGTTAAAAAGGAGTTTCACAGTTTGAACCAGATTATGGGTTCACGGATTTTGATAATCTTGACAGTTATTATTGATTGAATGACAACACTGGGAAGATGTAAGTAAAATATTCATCTGTTTTCTAGAACAAACATACCCCCCGAGTAATACTTATTTTGTAATTATAAAATGGGGTGCTTGTATGTTAACGTAAAATCCACTGTCTTCCAGTAGAAAGGACAGATATTATGTTTAATAAATGGACATGACCCATACCACCCGTGACCATTAAATATTGTATTCTTACAATAAACCTACGCGATACCCACACAGACGCGGTCAACATAATCACGTACTGAAATTAACCAGACAAAATTATGTTAAAAGTATAAATAATTTCATTACAACATGCCTTACAAAAGCAAGCTGTTACTTTAAACATACTGCTACAGCATTGTGTGCCACATCGATTTGCCTATATAAAACGGAGGCTTCATTTATTTAGATATAGTTTACGACCTAGTTTTACTGTTCCATTAATCTGTTTCTCCACAATGTCCCTTATAATATGTTTGGTATATAGGATTTCGTTTGAATATAACCACACTATCTACAACATACTGGTTTTAACGATTGCAGGGGACGGGATGCAATAAAACCCCGACTTACGTAATGAGTTAACTTCGCCCAGGCTCGAATGTATCAAAGTGTATTTAAATGAATACTAAATTAACATATCCAATGTTCAATATCCACACTTCAATAGGTTGTAACAGTCCCTGGTTTCATCAGTTTAATTGGCTGTCCTGGGGTAACCATCATCGTAGACATGTATACAATGCTAATAAAACAAAAACTACCAGACTAGCTCATGTATAGAGGAAATGAGCCATGAGGGCCATCAGGGCTATTAGGGCCATCAGAACCATCAACACCATCAGGACACTTAATGCCATCAGAGCCATCAGCACCATCAGGGCACTTAGAGCCATCAGAGCCATCAGCACCATCATGTCACTTAATGCCATCAGAGCTATCAGCACCATCAGGGCACTTAGAGCCACCAGAACCATCAACACCATCAGGACACTTAATGCCATCAGAGCTATCAGCACCATCAGGGCACTTAGAGCCATCAGAGCCATCAGCACCATTAGGACACTTAGAGCCACCAGAGCCTGAGCACCATCAGGGTTATTAGAGCCATCAGGGTCATCAGCACCGCCAGGGCTATTAGAGCCATCAGGGCTTTTAGAGCCATCACAACCATCAACACCATCATGGCTTTAAAAGCCATTGGGGCTTTAAGAGCCATCAGGGCTTTTAGAGCCATCACAGCCATCAGCACCATCAGGGATATTAAAGCCATCAGGGCCACCAGCATCATCAGGGCTATTAGAGCAATCAGGGCTTTTAGAGAGCCATCACAGTCATCAGCACTATCATGTTTTAAGAGCCATCAGGGCTTTAAGAGCCATCAGGGCTTTAAGAGCCATCAGGGCTTTTAAAGCCATCAGAGCTTTTAGAGCCATCACAGCCATCAGCACCATCATGGCTTTAAGAGCCATCAGGGCTTTAAGAGCCATCCGGGCATTTAGAGCCATCACAGCCATCAGCACCATCAGGGCTATAAGAGCCATCAGGGCTTTAAGAGCCATCAGGGCTTTTAGAACCATCAGGGCTTTTAGAGCCATCAGGGCTTTAAGAGCCACCAGGGCTTTTAGAACCATCAGGGCTTTTAGAGCCATCAGGGCTTTTAGAGCCATCATGGCTTTTAGAGCCATCAGGGCTTTAAGAGCCACCAGGGCTTTTAGAGCCATCAGGGCTTTCAGAGCCATCAGAGCCATCAGCATCATCAGGGCTATTAGAGCCATCCGGGCTTTTAGAGTCATCAGTAGTAGTAGTAGTAGAAGTAGTAGTAGTAGTAGTAGTAGTAGTAGTGGTAGTAGTAGTAGTAGTAGTAGTAGTAGTAGTACTAGTACTAGTAGCAGCAGCAGCAGCAGCAGCAGCAGCAGCAGTAGTAGTAGTAGTAATATTTTGCTTTATTTTCGGGATTCTCTCATTTTTTATTTTTTTTTATTTATCCTTTTTGTACTTATCTCCAACCATGTGTTTGCATTCCAATATACATGTGTGTATTATTACGGTAAAATTCTGCGTTTTTTACAATGTCCATTAAAATGATTTGTTGCTAGGATATCTAAATGTTCATTAGTTTTTTTTTAAATTTCCTCTTAGCATTTATGATTTTAATGTTATTACAATTAGTACTTCTACAATTAGTACTGAAATTATTATTATTATTATTATTATTATTATTATTATTATTATTATTATTATTATTATTATTATTATCATCATTATTATTATCATTGTTATTATTATTATTATTATTATTATTATTATCATTATAGTACATTTTTGTAATGATTGCACTTGTTTCCCCATTAAAAGTTACGTGTATGGGCAATTCTGGTTTAGTTGCTTCTAAATTTGAAAAATATCTTCTATACTTATTCTACTGGATATTGATGACAATATACCCAGAAATAGGATTAACTATTGTGTGCCGGTCTAATACAGGATGGAGTGTATCCTGCCATCCCAAAATCCAGTAATACTCCTACCATATATGTTTCTTTTGCTGATTAACAAATGTAGACTTGAACAACAACATCAGTTTCATACCATCCCACCAAGTACGATATTGATCAATATTTACTGACTCATTTATGTGTAATAAATATTAAATGAATTCAGCAAAACATGCTTATCATGTGCGTGTTGTTATGTCAAACCAAGCCAACTGTTGGTCATAAACATTTTTCTACTGTTTGTCTAGCAATAACAGTAATCCCCAGCACGACCAGGTACACTTGTCTGGAGATTGTCTTGCAATTATCCAGACCCCACATAGAGTGCGGGTCTGTGCGATTCAAATCGTCGGGGGCAATAAAGATGTCCGAAGTTGTGTTCAAACGACATGTAAACATGTGCTGCGAACTTATTATATTTATTATATCACGTAATCTGACGAGGTTTGAGAATGATATACTGTGCGGATGGCACCACCTGGGTTTGGCTGCGCACTCTTCAAGAACCAGTGGCAGACCTGTTATTTGTACGTTACAGATCAAATAATAGATAGGCGAAATAAATATGATTAATGATCTCACGAAGTGATTATTGTATTTGATAACGGCTGCTGCAATGAGACTGTTGGAAGTTGAGTTGAAATCAACAATGTACCTGTAGATGAAACCAAATATAGGACTATTTCATGTAATGAGACATGATTAGCGATTATAGACTTTTGGTGTGGCATCACGTGAGAAGGCTAGAAGTAGATCAAGGATTCAATTGGAATATATAAAAAGGTCCTATGAGAATTACGATAAATATTAAAATGTGATATTCCTAGGCAAAGACACACACAGTTTAATGTAAAAGTGGCAGAAACAATGAGACAAGACATATCACACATAGAAACTGACAGTTAATGCCGTCGAAACCATTTCAAGAGGTAATCCTTAAATAAATTGTGGTAGAGTAATGCCCCTTCCTCTACTTGGAATGTTTATTGTATTATCCGTAACTTGGAAATATGGAGTTCGCCGTTTATAGCCAGCTCTCGTTTAGAAAATAATTATGCTTTATGTACAGAATAGAATAAGCAAGATGTCTATAAACAGATCATTTTATGTTGAAACCTGTTGGTGTTTTTTTTTTAATTTTTATTTATTTCGCAATATTTCAGCAGCAAATTGGTTTAACGGTGTGTTGTTTGTGTAGATTGAATACTTGTAACAACTCAGTTGTGCACACATATACATTAGAACCAGAAAAAAGATACAGTTGTGTATTCGGATCAAACGTCTGTGTTTCAAAACACCTCCTACTAAACACCTATTTTGATGCTAGTTCACATAAGAAAAGATAAAATATACTAATGTCCATTCCCCTTACCAATATATGCTACGCTTTGTTGATATGAAGTACTACTAATAATTCGTACTATTTGTTATTCTATGAAAAGGATAATGACAAACACTTAGTCAATAAATATTAGTAGGTTTATATAATGGTATATATGTATATGCATAAAATATGTAGACAAGTCTTGTACAAAACACATTATGTGAATATATGCATATATACAATCATTAAACAGAACGTATATTCCAATATCAAAAGTTATATCAATATGTTACAACTTTTGCAAACCACGTGGAACAATTATATGTGTATGATGAATTTGACAAAATGATGTACGTTGTGTACAAATCTGATCAATAAGATATGTTCTGTTCTGTCCTAATCAAAGAACTAAGGGGCCAATATTACACTCCCGACCACATCAGCACATTAAGGTTTCTAGAGAACTGTGATGTGATTAAGGCTTCAGTCAAATTGAAGATGTCGATGTGTCCTCACGGGACTATGTGGCATCGAAAAAAAATACTGCAGGTCATTAGCAAAGCCGAGCCCTCGACGAGTTGACTCTTGCTGGTACTAAGATATAATAAGATTCTTTGAGTTTTGCAACAAAAATAAAAAGATTTAACCACTCACTGTAAGAATTAACAAGTGCTTAATCACCACATCTGACCCGCCATTCTGAGGGAGTGGAGAGATAAGGGGGCGTAACCTCTGTAGATAGGCCGGAATAAGATATGGTCACATTTATGACAAGCAGTCCCAGAACTGCATAGAGACATATTAAAAAAGTAATGTAGGTATTTGCTATGTTTCGGAAAACACATCAGTTAACGCCTAGGAAAAGTCAGTCTTTATAAGGATGTTCTTAAGCCGGTTTGCAGAGCTCCACCTTGCATTTCCTGCGATTTTCTCAGACTAATAGTGCAGGAAAGCAGGTCACTTTATAGTCCAAAGGATGACATGGATTTTAAGTTAGGTTATACAACGGCATAACAGAAAAAAGTAGTGATATCATATAACCGAGTAGTGTCCACTTTATGTACGGATGAGATGTGTAGTATGTCGGTCATTGTCATTACAACTCTACAATTTGACCCTTACTCTTTAGGAACAAAACAAACTTAATTAAAAACAAAAGTAAACAACAAACATATCTCTTGTCATCACAGCCCATCATTACTATTGTTCCTTCTTAGCCTTCAGCAACATTATTTAAATAAACCCTTAACAGCCACTCCCACCAAACCACAACACACTGAACCACGACAGCAATTGTTGTTAGTATTATAAATAATGATAATGATGATAATAATAAGATGAAAATAATAATAATAATAATAATAATAATAATAATAATAATAATAATAATAATAATAATAATAATAATAATAATAATAAAGATTACAAATATAACAATACAGATAGATTCATAATTGCAACTATGTAAACTACAATATTTTATTCTAACAACAACAACAACAACAACAACAACAACAAACACGCAGTTATGTAACAATGCAACCGACAAACCGACAGCCTCCGGTAAGCTGGAAGACATGCCCCGACTAGGATTCGAACACACGCTGCTGTAAAGGTCCGTGTAATACAACAATTAAACCTAAAATATGTTTCGTTTCCTACCATCTTCAGGTGGAGTTAAATACATAAGCATGTTTAACTTGTGAACAGTGTTCCTAAAAGGCAGCTTCGTGCTTCTAAGGTGATCTTTCAAGGTTGTGAAGATATTTACGACCTCTCAGCGATTGTTATATTTCATACAACGGGAATCAAACACTTGACTATAAGAGGCCATGGACGTAACAAAGAATTCATTTACATTGTTGATTTATTCCTCATCAAAGACCGAAGCAGTGGCGCTTTATCTTCTACAAGTGTATTGATCAGTTTAAATCTTAAAATAAAACAAACCTCTCAACTAATACTTTGGACGCCTTCAAGGATGAGAGCATCGACACAGTGGCTGCGGAATTAATGCATCTTATTGCACCATCAACCAATGAATGGTTTATGCCATCCAGCAATATATCGCTTATTAGGTGGTCCTGGATTGATATCGTCTATGATATTGTTTGCGGTGAACTCAGGTTATTTAGGTTCCAGCGTGAGAAAAAAGCAACACTTTGTGGGGAATTACCGTATTGCCAAGGTCCATTCCTGTATAATTTTAATGGATACGAATTGAAGTGCTCATGTTTTATGATGTGTCTGAATGATAATTTGTTATAATTAAACTTGCCGGACATTCAAAGCACGCACGAGACAGCTCCAGTGTCACGTCATCAATTAATTCATTGTCATTTAAAATCTGATGCCAAATGATATATAGTCTATGGGATTTGCCGGCATATTGCCGATACTGTGCAGCGACATTTTTATCATTATAGCACAGGGGCACGTATGGGGTGCCCAAGGACTGAAGCTGGCCGGTCAATTATACTGACACAGACAAGTCAGGCGTAATGCTGTCCCCCTAGCCCCGAGCGTAAGGAGGGAAGCCACTACTAAATCCGCAAGACAACGCTCTGCCACCTGACCTATTGCGGCCGGCATATTATCTATAAGCAAGATTAAGAAGTGATTTTTAATTTACCAATAGAATTGTAAATGTGTTCAACTTTTGACATTTTTTTCCAGAGAGATGCAAAACGTACTAAAGGCAGCTCGCGAGGCTCGAACCTTTAAGGAGGAGACCAAACAGATCCGAGCCGCACAAAAAGCTTCCGGCGACCCTGAACAGGAAGACAAGAAGGATGCAGCTCCGGTGTTCAACAAACGCTTGTTTGCTTCCCAAGGGACAGTGATAATGACGAGGGAAGCTCGAAGACTTATGGACAATAATTCAAGGGATAATGAAATCTGTGATACCGAATCGAACCTGAGCAAGGCTGACATTCAGTGCTTGAGATGTGTAACTGAGGGATTAAAGCTCATCCACAAATCTGAGGATTTTGTAAAAGACGTGCTTAGTCGAGTAATAAGTTATGAACTATACAAAGCGTATGAGTACGTACAGCCAAAAGAGTGGGAGGACAATTTATCTTGTTATTATATCTTGAACGGTGCCGTCGAGGTAACGTACGATCTACGTTCGACTGAGTCACGTCACGTGTACCAGGCTAACATCATTTACAGTCACGGGACGGGGGAATATCTGGGACTAGTGAGTCCCGAGGGTCCCACAGAGGACTTGGCACCGCCAGCTACCATCTACACTAAGGTAGGCTTTGGAATGAATCTGCTTGGTTGTTATATATAATGATAATAAAGTTTAATAAATATATATCCTCATAAAATGAAGGACTTTAGCTGAAACGACGATAAACTACAACTAAAATATTTATTGTAAATTGGATTTGGACCAGTTAGCATTGTTTTATTGTTTGTAAAAATCATTGTTTCAACGTATGTTTATTATGACAACATCCAGCTGAAATAAGTATATATAATAAGGCCCTATGTAAATTTCTGTTAGAGCCAGCGAGGCACTGCTTGCCAGCTGAAGTATCTCCCGCTAGTTATTCTAATCTTAGCGGTGCAACTAAGGTTTTAAGATGGTTGGCAGGTTTAAAGCAGACACTGAGTGGACAATAGATTTCAGAGACCTAACTGTTCAACGTTAAAATATATACGCATTTCGGAACTTTCTTGCAATAACTGATCTATAGAAACTCATTGACCCGTAGTACAGGCCCCTCGTAATCCATAACACTTTTTATGTTTTAAATTGAAAATTATAAAAGTATTTGTGTTAAAACAAAACTGGATATTGCCTTTATCGCGAACATAAAGTATTATACCTGAAAACCCTAATTGAATATATGTTACCTTTTAAAGGGACCGGGACACACCAGGATAATAAAGATAATTATACTGACGCTTAAATAAACTACATGACACGTACATTATTTAGTGTATCTGTATCATTGTTATAGAAGGCAAGGGTATATTCCTAAAAACTCATTTGTTTGTTTATTGGGTTTATCGTCCTACCAACAGTATTTCAGTTATCTGGAGACGGTGTCCACTTGAAGCAGGTATAGTGCTGCCTTCACTGTGTATAGCATGCCGTGAACACATGGCTTGATACCACACCCAGTCACATTATCCTGACACCGGGCCAACCAGTCGTCGAACTACCCTTATAGTTGCTTGAGCGTTAGCAAGGGAGCTATACCACTACCATTTCTAACGACTTTGGTATGTCGCGACCCGGGATCGAACCCGGGGCCTCTCGTACCTGAAACTCGTTTGAAATAATATAAAATACATACTTTCGAAGTATTAACTTTACCTATCATGTTCACAAATTGATTCTGTGTTGAAGGAGCTGACTCAATTCATCCGTGTGGATCGAACCCGTTTCCACGCCATCATGGCCAAGGCCACCCAGATGATCAACGATCGTAAACGGGACTTCTTCAATTCTCGGAGCTTCCTGACAAACGTCACAGAGGAAGTAAAGGAGAAGATTCTTCATAAGTTTTCAATACAGGTGTGTGTGTGTGTGTGTGTGTGTGTGTGTGTGTGTGTGTGTGTGTGTGTGTGTGTGTGTGTGTGTGTGTGTGTGTGTGTGTGTGTGTGTGTGCGTGTGAGTGTGCACGTGCGCGCGTGTGTGTGTTATTAAGAATTGATGCATAAACATGACCGTCTGGATCATGAACATTTTACCTAGAATCTTGTATCATTTGTTTAGAAACACTTCCCAGTACGTATTTCGCTAGCAACAAAGTGCTGAAGTAACGTATTATCTGGAAACTCAGCATCCAGTTGGCACGGTACCTGGTCTGAAAACCTTATCCGTCTCCCTAAGCCTGATTAATGTTTGCCGGGCATAAAAGAGAACTTTCCGATTTTACTTTACAATAGCGAACTTGAGAATAAAAATGACATTTTTCATAATATCACTTCGATGTTGCTTTATTTCCAAACAAACGTGTCGGTTTGACGAGACATTGTTTATCTTTCAGGACTATCCAGCTAACCGAGTCCTGCTTGCTCAGGGAGAGCTCACCGAATACCTCTTCATTGTCATGTCCGGTAAATATATTTTTATTTGTTCTCAATTTTTTAATAAATAACGTCCCTGCCTAATTTCAACGTAGCTGCCTAACCTCACTATCGACTTATCAAAACGACCCCTTACTGGTAGATATGACCTACAACACCAGTTTACACATTTAAACATGAAACGCGCCACTTCATCACACTCTCTGGACTGCTGCTACTGCAGTACGCTACGTCTTCCCGCAAATATTATAAACAAATAAAATACGCATACATGTGTGCTGTAAATATAGTGAGTACTGTTTATGTTGAGTTTTACAAAGACAATTAAATTTATTTCGTAGATAAAATGCACCATGTATTATATGATTTACCTTTGTGAGTAGATCAATTGAATCGTACACGTTATAAATGTCAAAATGTATAAGCCGTCGGTGTCACGATTCATTACACTCGAATTTTATGGAACAAGGAAAGTGTTTATTAAACTCTTTATAACGCCGCACAATGTCTCTTTCTAAAAATACCCTTTGTTTTGATTACCTGTACTTTTATACGGTATATATTTGCATGACCAAGAGTATATATATTGAAATTTAGACACATATTGTCTTATGCTTCTTTTTTTTTCTTTTTTTTTCTTTTATTTTCTGTTTGTCTCTTTTTGTTTATTTTCATGAACGTTTAGAATATGCATGTACCTATTGTTTGCGCATGTTGTGATAATATATTGTTGCTAACCATGCTCAATTATGCATTAATTATTTTCTATATATGTAAAACTGTTCCTTACGTTGTATTGTAATATCTCCATGTATGGAGGAAATGAAAGTATTGAATTGTATTACCCACCACATGCAAACTGCAGTCATTTCATTATCCCATAACCACCTTGGTTACGTTGTTTTAACCATCGATTACCTATCTTCCGTTTACATTTTTTCGTTAGAAACGAGAAAACAAAATTTAGTTTCGTTTTCACTACTAACTGTATGTATGAACAATGTAACTGAGCTAAACGTTCATACCCAAATGTCAATATAACCCTTAGTATACACTACCCCATGTAGGTACCGATTTACAAAGTATATGTTCCCTGACTAGAATATCATGTATGTTTTTCTTGTGTATTTGCTACCATTGGTGTACTGCTGTCGATTAAAACCCAAAGTAAACACACAACTACGAAATCTGTTAAAATATAAGTATGAAGGTTTTGCTCAACAATACAAACAGCCGGGTACTTTCCACTGTTTATGTACGATGGTGCAAAAAAGGAATCGTTGATTGGGCGGTCAGGCCCCAGGGACATGATTAAGTAGAGAATGCAGCAACAAATTTATTATTTACACAGGACTCCTACTTCAGATGAAATTTACCCAGTATACTTAAACAATCTTCAACAGCAGATTCCTTCCTATTTGTTCGTTTCTGTAAAAGGAAGAAGACAGATGGGGAATGATTTTTACCGCAGATTTTAATTTATAAGTTGTATGGCTCCAATTAAACTCAGATTTACTTAATAATGTAAGAGTGCAATGTTAAAAAGGTTAGCTAGGTGAACACAAATTTAGAATGTGAAATTCAGCTTATGTCAATTCCAAATTATGAAAATTCCCATTTTTGTGGATAATTTGGTACCTGGTCGGGCACGTTTTAGGCATATTTTGCACACACTTTTTAACCATGAGCAAACACAGGGCGGGGTCATAATAAAATCCGATGGGTATGCGGACCCTTAAATAAACCAGTTCTGTCATCATCATCATCATCATCATCATCATCATCATCATCATCATCATCATCATCATCATCGTTATCATCATTGTCCCTTTAAAAATATTTTGTTTAAGAAAATGTCTTTGGAAAGGTCAGACGTGTTCATCGTCAGTCTACATAACTGAAGTATTAAAATCTATTTAAAAGTAATGGACACACAATGAACGTTTTCAGTTGACGGCGATGGTGTTCCCTTGGTGTAAGTGTGATATTCCCGTAACCTTTATAGCACGCCGTTAACATATACAACCGAATCTCACACTCACTCAGTACTCCAAAAACCATAACAGAACGTAAAATAAAGTTAAAAAGTAAAATGGTGCTGGTATGTCATGTTCTGGTAACAAAGCGGCGGCCTTTAGTACACGAGGCCGGTGTTCCGTTTCAAGTTTCCAGGACTTGTAAGCATTCCGGTTAAGCGTCGGTCCCTTTTCGCATATTATATCTTCTGTTGAACTTTGTATAATTTGAAGTAAAATGTTTAAGTTATACTTTTGTCTTTGTTCAGGTCGCTGTCAGACGTACAGGGAGGTTCATATACCGGAAGCAGAGAAAGACGTTCTTTTCTACCTTACTAGCAGAGATCCAGGTAGCTTTTATTTTGATGTTTCACTCTTTATCTCCATTGTATCCGGGAAATAGTTACATAGGTACTAAACATTTATATTCATCAGTCATATTTTATTGTTGATTGATTTTGGATTTTTTTTTATCTTATTGCAACAGACGATTTCTTCGGCGAAGAGTGTATCCTGGACCGGAAGGCCAGTGTGTGTACCGTTGTCACCGCCACCGCTACCACCTGCCTCAAACTACACAAGTACGGCTTGTTGTTTACAGACATATTACAGGAGTATAAAACATAATACTCGATTAAGATTAAACTAATTGTTTGCCTATAATTTCCAATACACATTTAATGTTTTAATTAGTAAATAACCAATAACCTTATACAAAGCTGTCATATATGATAGATTGATCAGGTAAAGTCAAGCTTGCCGGTATTCATTACGTTTTCACTCGATCACTGTCCTAATAGTTATGCTGTTCATTTATTCAGTGTTACTGACATGAACATCTTTGTTTCGAAAGAAAAAACCGCATATTGCTCGTCCACCCTAGGTCCGCACTCCAGATGGTGCAGCGAGACCGCCTTGCTCGTCATATCGAGCAGTCTCGACACGAGTTTCCTGCCGATTCGGAGTTGCGAGACCGTGGATATCAGGACTCCGTCTGGAACCGCTTCAAGCATGGTCAGATCCGGAACAGTCTCCGGGAGGGAGGCAAGCTACAGTACCTCGCCAGTCCCACGTGTGCTGTCATCCATGATCGACCACCACAAGACGAGTGAGTTACAAGACGTTCTTAACTGTACTTTGAGGTTTTGTTGCAGAAACACCATTCAGACCTGAACGACTCTCACCTGAGAGTTATTCTATTGTAAAAAGTAAACATACTTTTAAATATTTTGGTTAATCGCATCACCATATGGTCATTATATTTAAAGATTTTAATACTATACTATATCACGAAAATTATAAGTAAATTTTATCAACATTTTAGAATCTAGTGTACTTAACGCACTAAAAATTATGCTGTCGATTACAATTTATAACACTCTCCCAAATTCACAGCGAGCTGTACACAGAAAACATGCGCAGATTCGTCCTCAAAGGTAGTCAGTTCGAACCTTTGCGGACCCAGTCAGCTAAAACCAGGAAGACGTCCCACATTCTTCCTGTCCGACCTAAGACCGCCGTTCATAGGTCGCATGGTCAAACTTCACCGAAGTCTCCGACGAGTCCACCAACAGAAGTACCGACAGAGTCGACCATTCCAGACCAACCACATAATATAGGCACAGGTAAACTTGATGATTTCGGGTGTGCGTAGTCTAGCGGATAGTTCGAGTTTGTACTAAAGATTTCAACATTGTTTATTATGCGAGTATATGGCTTGAGTATAGCCCCAGTCATGCGAACCAACGAGTCATGTGTGCAACGACACGACAAATAAATGGGGAATATTGTGGGCCATCGTACGTGAGATGTCATGGGTTCTTTGCAATTCAGTCCGACAATAGCTTAATCTGTTCCATGATCCATGGTCGTGATCTTCACTATTTACATAAGCCTGATCCATGGTCGTGATCTTCACTATTTACATAAGCCTGATCCATGGTCGTGAACTTCACTATTTACATAAGCCTGATCCATGGTCGGGATCTTCACTATTTACATAAGCCTGATCCATGGTCGTGATCTTCACTATTTACATAAGCCTGATCCATGGTCGTGAACTTTACTATTTACATAAGCCTGATCCATGGTCGTGATCTTCACTATTTACATAAGCCTCATCCATGGTCGTGATCTTCACTATTTACATAAGCCTCATCCATGGTCGTGAACTTCACTATTTACATAAGCCTGATCCATGGTCGGGATCTTCACTATTTACATAAGCCTCATCCATGGTCGTGATCTTCACTATTTACATAAGTCTGATCCATGGTCGTAAACTTCACTCTTTACATAAGTCTGATCCATGGTCGTGAACTTCACTATTTACATAAGTCTGATCCATGGTCGTAAACTTCACTCTTTACATAAGTCTGATCCATGGTCGTGAACTTCACTATTTACATAAGTCTGATCCATGGTCGTGAACTTCACTATTTACATAAGTCTGATCCATGGTCGTAAACTTCACTCTTTACATAAGTCTGATCCATGGTCGTGAACTTCACTATTTACATAAGTCTGATCCATGGTCGTAAACTTCACTCTTTACATAAGTCTGATCCATGGTCGTGAACTTCACTATTTACATAAGTCTGATCCATGGTCGTGAACTTCACTATTTACATAAGTCTGATCCATGGTCGTAAACTTCACTCTTTACATAAGCCTGATCCATGGTCGAGAACTTCACTATTTACATAAGCCTGATCCATGGTCGTGAACTTCACTCTTTACATAAGTCTGATCCATAGTCGTGAACTTCACTATTTACATAAGTCTGATCCATGGTCGTGAACTTTACTCTTTACATAAGTCTGATCCATGGTCGTAAACTTCACTATTTACATAAGTCTGATCCATGGTCGTAAACTTCACTCTTTACATAAGTCTGATCCATGGTCGTGAACTTCACTATTTTTATAAGTCTGATCCATGGTCGTGAACTTCACTCTTTACATAAGTCTGATCCATGGTCGTAAACTTCACTCTTTACTTAAGTCTGATTCATGGTCGTGAACTTCACTATTTACATAAGCCTGATCCATGGTCGGGATCTTCACTCTTTACATAAGTCTAATCCATGGTCGTGAACTTCACTATTTACATAAGCCTGATCCATGGTCGTGATCTTCACTATTTACGTAAGCCTGATCCATGGTCGTGAACTTCACTATTTACATAAGCCTGATCCATGGTCGGGATCTTCACTATTTACATAAGTCTGATCCATGGTCGTGAACTTCACAATTTACATAAGCCTGATCCATGGTCGTGATCTTCACTCTTTACATAAGTCTGATCCATGGTCGTGAACTTCACAATTTACATAAGCCTGATCCATGGTCGTGATCTTCACTATTTACATAAGCCTGATCCATGGTCGTGAACTTCACTATTTACATAAGCCTGATCCATGGTCGTGATCTTCACTCTTTACATAAGTCTGATCCATGGTCGTGAACTTCACTATTTACATAAGCCTGATCCATGGTCGTGATCTTCACTCTTTACATAAGCCTGATCCATGGTCGTGAACTTCACTATTAACATAAGCCTGATCCATGGTCGTGATCTTCACTATTTACATAAGCCTGATCCATGGTCGTGAACTTCACTATTTACATAAGCCTGATCCATGGTCGTGATCTTCACTCTTTACATAAGCCTGATCCATGGTCGTGATCTTCACTATTTACACAAGCCTGATCCATGGTCGTGATCTTCACTATTTACATAAGCCTGATCCATGGTCGTGAACTTCACTATTTATATAAGCCTGATCCATGGTCGGGATCTTCACTATTTACATAAGCCTGATCCATGGTCGTGAACTTCACTATTTACATAAGCCTGATCCATGGTCGTGATCTTCACTATTTACATAAGCCTGATCCATGGTCGGGATCTTCACTATTTACATAAGCCTGATCCATGGTCGTGATCTTCACTATTTACATAAGCCTGATCCATGTTCGGGATCTTCACTATTTACATAAGCCTGATCCATGGTCGGGATCTTCACTATTTACATAAGCCTGATCCATGGTCGGGATCTTCACTATTTACATAAGCCTGATCCATGGTCGTGATCTTCACTTTTTACATAAGCCTGATCCATGGTTGTGATCTTCACTATTTACATAAGCCTGATCCATGGTCGTGATCTTCACTATTTATATCAGCCTGATCCAGGATCGTGATCTTCACTATTTACATAAGCCTGATCCATGGTCGTGATCTTCACTATTTACATAAGCCTGATCCATGGTCGGGATCTTCACTATTTACATAAGCCTGATCCATGTTCGGGATCGTCGCTATTTTAATAAGACTGAGCCATGAGATGTAAACGGGCTAAGAGTTAATTATATAACAGTGGTTTATTTTGTTTATTATTAGTACTTGAGGAAGGCCAACACACACCCGCACCACCACTACCAGCAGCGCCCTCTAGCACCCTGTTGACGGCGGACAAAGCTAAGGAACTCGAGAAGAAGATTGCTAAGGTACGTTAGGTCAAGAGCATTTTGTCAACAGCGCAATGTAGTGAAGTCGATCTTGTAAATCTTGGGATGTTTTGTTGATGATAATTGAAGAAAGTGTTCTTGTAACTAAATGACTACGCTTTACACAGTTTTATCGACATACTATTATAAGAACTCTTTATTTTCCCCTCTCTTTCTAATACATCAAACACCTTAATTAATTTATTTATTAGTTGGCAACAATGAAATGACACGAAATTTGTCTCCGTAAGGATTTGGGAATCTAATGTAAACAGGTATTCGTTTTTAACAAAGATAAACAGATTTTTTCTCTAAAGGTTTGGTAATTACGATAATTAATGTAATGGAATAAGCAACTAAAACTAACAAAATAAAATTCACATTTTTTTTTTTTACTTTTCTCAGCGTTATGTAAGTTGCGGATTGATTTTTTATTTCAAAATATGATTTAAAGGACGAATGGTCAATTAGGATAACCCTTTTTAAATGTAATATTTTGGGATAATATTTTTTTTTCTATTTAAATTTCCTTTCAATTTTCTTTCAAACACGGTGAAACAGAGACGAATTTTCAACTAATGAGTTTACTTGGTATTCTGAGTGATTCTGGAAATACTCTGAACTGGCTAAAAGCTATTTTCTGGAATATAAATGTTTCCCTTTTCTGTCTATGAGGCGTAGTGACTAAAAGTTCAAAAAATGATAATCTCAAGCCAAAAAATGTAGTAAGTACACACTTATACTCACGATTGTATTGATGCTGATTGCTGTATATAGTAGTTCATAGTGTGTAAAAAATAAAGTGCTGGGTTCAAACCAGCAAAAATGGCAATTGGCACGCTTAACCACTACGCATCAGAAGTGACTAATTAACATAGGAATAGAAATAAAATTTACGTACTATACCGACATTTAATTCCTTGCCATTTCGCTGTTGCCAATTGCTATTTGAAATGATATCACTATGTAGTTGCAGTAATACATTGCTAACGTTAAGTTGCTAATCTAAACACCCCATTTATAATAGTCGCTGGAATTAAAAAGAAAGCGTTGTCTTTTTTCTCTTTCTTTGTTTACGTCTTTTGGAATTAGATTCATGATGTACATTTAAAGCTGAAATCCGACAATTTGTCTTCATCAAACACATGTAAACCTGGACTTGGAGAATTAGGGCATAATCTCTGCTATAAGTCAAACCTAAGTCTAACACAAGACGATTTTGAAAATTGTCTAAATTGTAAGACAGTAGAAATCGGGAACTAGATCACTCCAAATGTCCATTCTTTCTATAACTATAAATAAGCATTATTGGAATTTCTGCTAAAAATAGACATCGACGTTAGAGCGGATTACCCGAAATATTATACAAAGTTAAGGGTCACGCGGTTTTCAAAATTTAAAAATAGCTAACCGTGCAGCGTGGCTGAGATAGGAAATACCTATTTGTAATGACAAGTGATGTGTTATGGGTCATTTTTCAGATAGATGTTGGACATCAATAAGAAGCAGTTTGTGTGATCTTTTCAGACAAAAAAAATTATTTGATTCTTTGAGAGAAAGAGATCTTGTCCAAACTGTCGGATATCATCTTTAACCTCTCTTTAATATTATTATCAACTGTTATTTTTATGTTTTTTTCTCTGGGAAACTCGTTCAACATGCACAGTGCTACGCTTTCTCTCTTGCGTGCAGATTAAGTAAGCAAATTTTAATATTCGTTTGCAAACAATTTAATTTTTTTCCGTATTACTGAAAATTTTACATGTTTTATTGTGACATTGTACTCACATGATATTGGATGAACCGCTACCTGTGTCCGACATGGTTTTGCAGTCTAGGTACGCGTCCAAATACATCCCGTTTTGGAAATTTCCGTGTTAAATGAATTCTTTATTATATCACCATGTCTTTGTTTTATAGTATACACATAATTTTACTAATGTTTTGCTATTACTTATTTCGATTAACAACATTTTCAAACATATTTTACTAATGCCAGTATAATAAAAAAAAATATTAAAAGAACATTTTCACACGATTAATACAAGGTACAGTGGGTATATACATAAATACAAATCACAAGTAGGACGCATTATGTTGGTTTTTTTTCGAAATATTCCTTTAAACAACACTTGCGTTTAAAATCAAATTCAAATTATCCAGAGTTTTTCAATAATTTTGAACATTATTTTATGCTAACGCTTAACGCTTTATTATATATTGTTATATATTTATTATATATTGTTATATATTTAAGCTAACGCTTAAGTTATTTAAGAACGTTAGTAGTACAACCACAAATGACGTCTTCTTTGGATTCATAACGTCAATGTAATGTCGATGGAAATCGAAAAATATAAAGCGAGACCTTTGCATCTCTTTTGTAATTTTACAGTCAAAAAGCATGTAAGCATTAAAATTAATTATGTTTGATACAATGAAAATCAGTTTTGTGTGGTATATTGCATTAGAAAGGACGGCGTATGGCTGATATATAACTAATTATTGCCTTGTATTTCTATCTCCGAGACATTTGAAATAGTTTCCAGTGACGTCATTTGTTTGTACGTTTGTTATTCAATAAGCTTTGTTGAATGATCACGTAATAGATTGAATTGATTTGTTAAAAAATAGAGATAATATATAATTTTGTGAGTATGATTTTAACCCTTACCATATTCTAGGGTCAATAACTAAACCGAGTATTACCTAATAATATACCTTTACAAACATGTATTATTGTCATTATGAAATTTCCACTAAATATATGAGATATCAACAATCAGGTCAGACTGGGACGTACAATTAGCTCATTTCTTCTTTCTTGTTAAAACTATGTATATGTATATGCATATAAAGGCTTCACCTTGTTGTTATCTTAGTTTGGTGTTTTCTTAGTTCAAGTAGCAGTTCATAACATAACATAAACCAATGACATTGATGAGCAGATAATAGCAATGTCATGTTTTATAGCAAAGCTAGTACAAGGCTTTTTAATTATATTTCCTGGATCAAAATGTATGATACCATTTATAACATCTTCTGAAACCTTTCCTTACGCCCATTATAACATTCTTATGTCATATTTAATGTTACTTTAATGTTACATTTAGTTGTTGCGAGTTGCTTGAAGTGTTATATTCCTATTTATGTTACATTACCAAGACCTTATATTTCCAGCGACCCAAGAAGACCGCTACGCTCTGTCGAGTGTTGTTTAAGGTAGCTACGTGACTTGTGTGCCCGGATGTGTTGGCATCTAACCAATGTTGCTCAGGCTTTTTATCGCCCAACAAGGCCGTGCACGAGAAATGTTCTACATTTAAGCTTAAAATTAGATAATAAAGTTATATAATAAAGACGAAATTACCAAAGTGAACGTTGTAAAAGAATCTGTTTACTAAATCCTCAAATTTCTCCAAAAAGGAAAAGCCTCAGATCCTAATATTTTGATATAAGTATAGATTTTGTGTACTTATAACAGTTTTATAACCTCTAACATCGTACAAGATAAATGGTTGCACCTAGAAATGAAACACCAAAACAAAACTCTTAATTATAAAGTTTAATAGTTTATTTTTATGCTCTCAAATTTATTTTTATTGCGACTTTTCTTTTCAAAGCAAGGACTACATTTATGTATGAACATACTCGAATTATCTTCGGCCTAGGTATTTAATCCATGCATGAACTATAATGCAGAGAAATTGAGCAATGGCAATTCGCATGCATTTCAAGCGTTTCAAATGTCGTTTTTACCACACGTTAATATCTAAACAACGAATATCCCTTCAGAATGGTTGATAGACATTTAAAGAACTGTACTTGGAAACATAAAAAAACGTTCGACATTTCTCGGTTACTCGCCTTTGTGTTTTGCAAATGCTATCCAAACCCTTCCACATGTACCATTCATATGTCACAGATTTATTAAAGTTAACATATATGCAGTTGACAAAGATATTCCAGGTCATCTCATTTTGTCTTGAAAATGTATCCGTGTATAGTATCAACATTGTTGTTTATCAATATCATAAGTAATACACATAGCTCGTGTACATGTAGAAACCGGCCATCGCAGATTGAACTGTAATGAATTATACTTATTTCTTTAAAATTGTGAAATTTTACAGACTGCATATTATCCGTGTTTTTGTCGACAAGATAAATTATCAGTCGTTACCTATAAACAGTTTCCTGTTTTACCATACACCAATTCATAAACCTTGATTATAAAGCTGTTTTGCCAAAAGAAATCGTTTGTGTAGATATTTAACTTCATGTTTCTCTACCCTAATAAGTTTGTTTTTGGTAAAAGGATAATATCCCTAGACCGCTAGTTGTCATGTTTAGAATCGGTTATCATATATTTTTATTGATGGGATAGTTTTATTGCATTATGCTATTTATAACAATAATGATGCGGAAAACAAACATAACTAGCTTGATGCTCCTTTCTAAACGTTACAGCTTTCTAAACGTTACAGGCACGCGTACTGTTCTACTTTTACTTGCCAATCGTATTTATATTTCTGTAGTTGTTTATTAATGATACACAGCTAGTTCTCAAGAATCATTCAACAACTATTGTATTGTAAGATAGTATACATGCAGAGCTGAATGTGCAATAACGATGCATTCATTCAGCACCTCACGTGTTTTGTTTCTGGAAACATTTAACCTTTGCTTAAATCATAAGAAACCGCCATTAAATCCATTAACATGTATTTGTTTCACAGAAATGTATGTTGAAATTGATCTAACCCAGGTTTCAACCACTAACACAACTGTTTAACAGATAACATAACTATTACAGACCAGTCATCGCCAGATTTGATATAATTTCTTAATTGTTACATAACACAGTCTGTTTTGTGGTTTCCTTTTTTTTAAAGCAGGTATCGTTTAAAGCACAAACCTAACGTTTTAACCTGTAATGGTGTTTAGATGTGTCCAAGTTCCAGTGTACTTATCACTTCAGAATAAACAGTTTAATGAAACTTCTATGACATGTCACTTTAGTGCTTTTCGAGCGAAGGTTTGTGTATTGAAAAATTACGTTGTCCTAAAATTAAGGTAGAGCAAATATAATGCTGCACCTCCAATTGAAGAGTATTAAAATTAGGGTTAAAATGCTTCAAAACTGAGGGTTGAGAGTTTGAATCCCGGTATTGGCACGAATGGACAACCTTTTTATTTTCTACTTTTTCAATTTTACAATTATTCCTGCATCACCCTACGAGAAGGAAACATGTATATTATGTTTGTAAATGAATCTTAATTGTAATGATTTGTGCTACATTTTATTGCAATTTCGTTACCTGGTATATTCAAAGTCTATAAATCAAAACAATGTAGTGAAGTTGTGTTGTTTTTGTTTGCAGCATCAGTTAAATTACTTTATAGAACATTTTGGGCAACTCTGAAATAAATCGTATGGCTATCAAGAGCTTGGTTATTTTTGCAATAAAGTACAATAAGCAGTTAAAATGGGAAAATCAGTCTTAAACTTGTTAGGTTTGTAAAAGATAAATTAAATATTTGGGTTAGTTAGTGTCAAATCAATCAAGTAACATGTTTGCCAGGTTTGTCTAAAATGCTATATCTTGTTTCCAAATGATGCTCAATAGCAAAACACTTTCTTAAAGAGGATATAACATACAATTTGAAGTTTTCTTATTTCTAAAATGGAGACACCAATTTAAGAAGACAAAAATATCCATAAATTCAAAACTGGAGGGAGAATTTTCTTAAAATTTGGCATACACGTCTACATTAAAGTATACAACAGATCCATTTTTTAAAATTCTATATATTTTCTGTTACACTTACTTTACCTTAAACCATAACCGGATCATTGCTAAACAAACCATGTATGCCAACAAGCAAGAATACTCTTGTTAACCGCTATAGACATGCAGCAAATAGTGCTAGGGTTCAGTGCAGACGGCTTCCTGCCAAGACTGGCTAAGCTGGTCATAAACTGTTTGGTCATGTCTGATTAATATGTGTTCAGCAGGGGGGAAGTGTAACCTTTATTTGAACTCTGCATCCCCGACCTGCATCTTGCTAGAATATAGTGATATATTACGCTAGTTTTTATTATTAATTCTCTGCTTGCCGAGGAGGTTTGCATTGTATTTATTTGTACAGCTTATGTTCTGACCTTGTACCAATGTGATTATAGCCTCAATTTATCGTTGCATGGAAAGTTAACATTCATCACAGAAAATTCATCGGTGGTGTTTTATTGTATATTATCGATTGTGACTATACATTCAGATTGTAACCTATTCCAGAACGCCACCGAAAGTAACACACGTCTTGTAAATATGATATATCATGCTGTTCAAATAGCCTTGTTGTTTTATATTCTCCGTGCCCGTACTTATTATATTTAATAATTTATACAAGTTAAGTTCTCGCCTGTCAAACTTACCAGATCAGCTTGTTAAATGTTTGATATGATTGAACAAAAATAATATTTTGCTGCAGTGATTTGTGTCATTAAACAAATGTTAGCTGGGTCAGAAACATCTATATTTTAGGTTTTGAACAGAACCACTGGCTTACTTTCATCTTTGGCTCAATTAAATTTTATTCGGCAGAAATGTTTAAATATATAATAGGTAAATATATAGGTAATTATTTCATTTCACTAATTTATGTGACACTTTTCACATACATGTATAACTATCTTCACAGACTTGAACCTTTTTAAAATTCTTGAATTAATTAATAAACAATTGTGACACTTACAATTCTTAGACTGTAAATAAAGAAAAAATCCTAAGTCATACCCTCTATATAAGAATGCATTATCACCGAGTTTTTCTGGTTCCCACCTCTAGGCCCTGGAGTCCAAGGAAAACCTATTAAAGGTATTGGAGGAGGACGGAGAGACAGGTACCCACGCCAAACATGCATGGAAGGCAGCAGCACAGCAGGACCAACAAAACTTCATGGTAGATTATGATAAAAAGTCAAACTATGTATATTTCCCAATACTTGTTGGTTTTTAAAAAGGACGTAGACACAGAAAACTGGCGCAATATTTGGTTCATTTATCCAACTACAGTAAGCATTTTAAGCAGACAGGCTGTTTTCCTAATTACTGGTTTGTATATGGGTATCTCAAATGTTGATCAAGAGTCCTTCGCGGTTACTATCAGCTGGAAGTCGAAATAATAACTTTCATCATATAGGGGCCACTTATACTCAAAAATTCTAGATAAACGACGTAATATCCTTTCTCTTTGTAGCTATACAATTATTGTGGCCATTAGCATTTCTTGCATTTAGCGATACTTCTATAATCAAAGTTTTAACTTTTGTGTCATTTGCTTTTATACGACGATGCTTTTCGTCAAGCGATAAGACACATATCATGGACGACTCTTTGTGTTGTCTGTATTTATTGTTCAATAATTCACTGTCATGGCCAAACTTGTCACTGGTTTACAGAAGAACGGTGTGCTGGTCACTATGACATCCGAGGACATCGTGAGGAAAGCCAAGGCTCTGGCTGACACGTACGCGGACAAATGGAAGAGCAAGTTCGCCGAGAAGGACGAGGAAGAGTACGAAACATTTAAAATCTACCTTTATCATGCTACATACTTTAACGAAACAAAGTCCGAGTTATATCCAATCAACATGCAAAGCTTACATGACACATTACATACACAGCTTCAAACGTGTCAGATTAGACAGCTCCCAGATGGAGCTACCTGACATGGATCTCGCTTAAAACCTGATAAACATGCGCTTAACAGGTTACGGGTTAAGCATTAAATTAGTGTATATTCTTCAACTTGATCTATTCTACTGACCTTGCAGGTTCCTTTTGTAGGTTGTTTGAAAAGACAACACCATATTGAAATGGAGTGATACATTTGCACATAAAACAAGTATACATGTCACGTTTATCGTTACGTTGGAAGATTAACATTTAATTTTTACTAAAACAAATTCTTTATACCCCAACTGCTTTTGCATTATATACATTTTATCCAAGGTAAAACAATATAAGTTTACTAAAATGGCATCTTGTACGACCTGATAATATAAGTCACGACAACAAACTTCCCATAAAGTTGTATAATCATATCTTAGAAGAGGACTGAAATATGCTATTTAAAGCTTGGTAGGAACATATATAAATCTACAATTCCTTTGCTTTTGAAGGACACAGCTTATGGTGCCTAAATAAATTCGATTTTCCCTCAGAATACTCCCTAGTCGTTGCTTTTACTTACTGTGGAAACTGTGGTATACACAGAAGAACAGGTAGGACTGTTCTATCGACCCCTGAGTGTCAGATCACAAGCTATATCCGCCCAATGCTTTGCTAATTATAAGCCTATATAATTATCGCATACATACTTTATTTTTCGAAGTAATATGTACCAAGCTTTGCAACAAACTTTTTGTGTAACCTTGTGGAAGGCAGAAGTATAAGTACATGCAAGTATAGGTAGACGAAAGAAGTATAATTCGCAAAAATCAAATTTTCCCTCATATTAAACATGTGAATACATAAATACCATTTCATGTTTGTTTTTTCATAATGTGTCTACACGTTGTGTTGTTTCAGATGGGACACGATACTTCATGCCGAGAACAAGCAGGCCAAGATGCTGATAAGCGCAAACAAACTGCGAATCAAGGACCTTAAAAAGAAAATGGCGGCTCTGCAAAAACAGAGGGAAAGAGCGCGCCAGAAGCAGGCCCACAGTAAAAAAATACCTGGCTCGTTTATAAGTGATGCTACTGAAGGTGTAGACCGTACTGAAAATGTACAGTTAACAAGTTATTCTAAAAGTGACACTTCATCAGACGTTGCTGCAGTGGGGGGAGATGGAAATACTCCAAAAAGTCCAGAGGAAAATGTGGAGTTAAATTCAGAAATTATTGAAGTGAGACCTGACGTTTACAATACAACCAGTGCAAATGTGGGCATACAGGAACCTTTAGTAAATATGGTCGCCGTGACGTAAAAGCGTTTTTATCATAGAGTAACGTAGGTGTACAATGGACAAGTACCTTTGAGGTTATACTTAACATACTGCCAACATTAACATTTATACATGCATATATAATGAACTAACGATCAATTGGTAAATAAAATGAGACAAAATTTTCAAAAAAAGAAAACAATAGTTACCGTTCTAAGATGAGAAGTTCCGATTTTTACCATCCTAAAGAACTTTCATGTTTTTCTTTATTAAGATACGTGTCTTATACAAATTGTAATTATTTACCAGCTTAATAAGTTGCCCAAGATCAGCACAAAATGACACACTGCTATGAGTATATTGAGACGTTTATTGAGACGTTAAACGTTTTTTTTTTTAAAAAAAATACATTTTGTACTTTCATACCATTTAAATATTGGGTAAGGTAAAACAGCAAGGAACAAATGTTAAACTACTTTGTGAATCATTCTCTGACCGTAAATCGTCCTAACACATCATCAAAGTGTCAACGGAAATCATGATTCAATTCTCGAATTGTCGATGTTACATTCCTACATTCAATTCTCGAATTGTCGATATTACATTCCTACATTCAATTCTCGAATTGTCGATGTTACACTCTTACATTAAATTCTGGCATTTTCGATGTTACACTCCTACATTCAATTCTGGAATTGTCGATGTTACATTCCTACATTAAATTCTGGAATTGTCGATGTTACATTCCTACATTCAATTCTCGAATTGTCAATGTTACATTCCTACATTCAATTCTCGAATTGTCGATGTTACATTCTTACATTAAATTCTGGCATTTTCGATGTTACATTCCTACATTCAATTCTGGAATTGTCAATGTTACATTCCTACATTCAATTCTCGAATTGTCGATGTTACATTCTTACATTAAATTCTGGCATTTTCGATGTTACATTCTTACATTAAATTCTGGAATTGTCAATGTTACATTCCTACATTCAATTCTCGAATTGTCAATGTTACATTCTTACATTTAATTCTGGCATTTTCGATGTTACACTCCTACATTCAATTCTGGAATTGTCGATGTTACATTCCTACATTAAATTCTGGAATTGTCAATGTTACATTCCTACATTCAATTCTCGAATTGTCAATGTTACATTCCTACATTTAATTCTCGAATTGTCGATGTTACATTCTTACATTAAATTCTGGCATTTTCGATTTTACATTCCTACATTCAATTCTGGAATTGTCGATGTTACATTCCTACATTAAATTCTCGAATTGTCGATGTTACATTCCTACATTAAATTCTCGAATTGTCGATGTTACATTCTTACATTAAATTCTGGCATTTTCGATGTTACATTCTTACATTCAATTCTGGCATTTTCGATGTTACATTCCTACATTCAATTCTGGAATTGTCAATGTTACATTCCTACATTTAATTCTGGAATTGTCGATGTTACATTCCTACATTCAATTCTGGCATTGTCGATGTTACATTCCTTCATTCAATTCTGGCATTGACGCTGTTATCTTCCTACATTCAATTCTGGAATTGTCGATGTTACATTCCTACATTCAATTCTGGCATTGTCGATGTTACATTCTTACATTCAATTCTCGAATTGTCAATGTTACATTCCTACATTCAAATCTGGAATTGTCGATGTTACATTCCTACATTCAATTCTCGAATTGTCAATGTTACATTCCTACATTCAATTCTCGAATTGTCAATGTTACATTCTTACATTAAATTCTGGAATTGTCAATGTTACATTCCTACATTCAATTCTCGAATTGTCAATGTTACATTCCTACATTAAATTCTCGAATTGTCAATGTTACATTCTTACATTAAATTCTGGAATTGTCAATGTTACATTCCTACATTCAATTCTGGAATTGTCGATGTTACATTCCTACATTCAATTCTGGCATTGTCAATGTTACATTCCTACATTCAATTCTGGCATTGTCAATGTTACATTCCTACATTCAATTCTCGAATTGTCAATGTTACACTCCTACATTCAATTCTGGAATTGTCAATGTTACATTCCTACATTCAATTCTGGAATTGTCAATGTTACATTCCTACATTCAATTCTGGAATTGTCAATGTTACATTCCTACATTCAATTCTGGAATTGTCAATGTTACATTCCTACATTCAATTCTGGAATTGTCAATGTTACACTCCTACATTCAATTCTGGAATTGTCAATGTTACATTCCTACATTCAATTCTGGAATTGTCAATGTTACACTCCTACATTCAATTCTGGAATTGTCAATGTTACATTCCTACATTCAATTCTGGAATTGTCAATGTTACACTCCTACATTCAATTCTGGAATTGTCAATGTTACATTCCTACATTAAATTCTCGAATTGTCGATGTTACATTCTTACATTAAATTCTGGAATTTTCGATGTTACATTCTTACATTCAATTCTGGAATTGTCGATGTTACATTCCTACATTCAATTCTCGATGTTACATTCTTACATTCAATTCTCGAATTGTCGATGTTACATTCTTACATTAAATTCTGGCATTTTCGATGTTACATTCCTACATTCAATTCTGGAATTGTCGATGTTACATTCCTACATTCAATTCTCGAATTGTCAATGTTACATTCCTACATTAAATTCTCGAATGTCGATGTTACATTCCTACATTCAATTCTCGAATTGTCAATGTTACATTCCTACATTAAATTCTCGAATTGTCGATGTTACATTCTTACATTAAATTCTGGCATTTTCGATGTTACATTCTTACATTCAATTCTGGCATTTTCGATGTTACATTCCTACATTCAATTCTGGAATTGTCGATGTTACATTCCTACATTCAATTCTGGCATTGACGCTGTTATCTTCCTACATGTACAATGTAACGTTTTGCTGATATTTTAACTAACCTTAACAACATGTATTTGACAGTTTGGAAATAATGACACAACACTTTAGAATGACAAACGATATACATGTTATCTGGAAACTTCATCATCATTGTTTAAGATGTTACAACATCAAACTTTTAAGGGAAATGTTGTTTCTTGAACTTTCTGTTGTTCTTTTTCAAAAATCTATTAAACGGGTCTATGTATTACACTTGCTTCTTATTTGTATATGAACTACATGCCTCTTACAGTCTGTTATTGTATAAAAATGTTAACTGTTTTATATTAAATACTGTAAAATTGAACTGAATCTGTATTGTAATAAATTTACTGTAAAACATATCAAGTATACTTTCATCGTTATTTTTACATTATACAGGATACAGGGATTAGAATAAGCAATACAGGTCCTGTTTTAATTGTTGTTATTTTAAAGCACACTGCATCACAAGCGAATAACTAAACGTACAGAGTTACAATATATTTTATAAATAAACAGGAGTTTTAACAAAGTATTTACCTATACGAAGACACGTTTTATGCAAAATGGCCAGTTTATTTTCGTTTGTCGTATAACAGCATATACGGTGTTTTCATTTTGTTTTTGATTATGATTTTAACAAAATGTCGGGAAAGACCTGATGGTTGTTACTAATAGTAATACATAATATTAACATAATATTAACTTAATAGCTTGTACTAAAACAATCGCTTGTAACAATTCAATCTTCTCGTAAAGAAAGGTACATTAATCTAATTAACAAAATCGCTTTATGCTATGATTCACATTTTATGAAACGTGACAAGCGGTTGGTAATAAGGCAATATCGATTTATCATCAGCTATAAAATACTATGTTTTGTTTTTACCTAAAAGGTGAGCAGAACTGACGCATGCTTAGACATTTCACATACAAACACATGACACAAAAGTACACAAAATTAAAATATGTTAAACAATGTCTGAACGAGAGCCGTGATTTCAGAAAAAAAAAATCACCACTTCAACTTTAGAGTAATGCTTAAATCAATTCATAGTCATTTAATAAGTATCTTTTAGATGCGAAGTAAACAAGCAGGTTATCCATGATAAACTACACCAGGTTATAGAAAGTCAATGTTATATAACAGGAGCACTGACCAATGGGGCTCATGATGTATCCAAGGCGGTCATTACTAACCTGCTAGTGATTTCTTTTTTTTCACCATTTCCGCGAGAACCCAGTTCATGTACAGAACAGGAGAGATCAAAAGAGAATTTTATAGTAAATAAAGGCCGCTGGGACAAAACATATGATCACAATACATATAATGCATATACGAAAAAGAGTTGTGTCAAAACAGCATTTTTATGCAAAAAGCAAACTTGAAAAAAACAAAAATATGGTTTACTTTAATACATGTATGAATATAATTTCTTAATACTAGTATGTTAGAATAATTGCATAGTTATAATAGTGGATCTATTACTGTAATAGAAATGATAAAATATTAATGATTGTTATAATAGTCCACACATTATTTCATGTAAACAATAACATATGAAATTTAACAGAATAATTGTAAAGTATTTTATTAATTCAAAAGAATACCAATACCAACAGAATAAGTAGAAAGTTCTTAAAGCAACATATTTATTCACATTGATCTAATACATAATATTCTCATTCAATAACTGATGGGTGTCTTGTAGAAACTACAGAAGGATATGTTTAAATGCTAGCTTGCAATGTAAACTGAAGGTTAAACACACAATCAAAACACCACAATCCGTTAAAAGGAATAACACAACTGTGTTTACATCCAGGGATAAAATGCGTTACAAAATGCGTTTGTCTTCGAATAACCCTTGGGATGTGCGAGGTTGGAGCGCTCCGTAAACCAAGATTCAGCAACCAGTCGGTCCTTTCACAGACTGACCATTCCAAGGCCGTCATAATCTGTTTTTTATCGTATACTTCATGTCATGTCTATGTGCCATTTGTATTACTTCCTTTGTAAATAATGTAAATATATCGATGGAGTGCTATAAAAGGTTTAAGCAAGGCAATCGGACCTTTTGCCGACTGACCGCTCCAAAATGGCAACAGTTCTGTGTGTTGTGCCCCTGCTCATTCGACTATTTCATATTTGTCTATTCTTAAATGTGATCGAGGAAAGGAGTAAACCAAACTAACGTCTATTACAAACAAGCAAGACACTATCTAAACATTGCATACAAATTACAAGCTCGTGTTGTCAGTTTTGATTAACGATAGGTAAACCAAAACAAACATCTAAATACACTGTATGTACAGTAATGATTTGGCAACTGTCTTGAACAACGGGAAGTTGGTTTTTTGGTATTTAATATCACGATATATGTTTGTATTTTCTGGACAATTTTACACGTGTTTAACTTATCTAAATCGCAGATTTGGGTGCCACACAAATTGCTGTCTGATAGCAGGACTTCCTCGAGAACAATTTGTTTGAGCGGTCTGTGATCTCTTATGGGTTCATAAGGCTCGAACTACCACATATCGCCATTCGGCCGCGAGAATGAACAGGAATGCAGTCCGCTGTGTTGTGGTGACAGAGGGGATTCCCTTAAATTGTTTGTGCCATTAGGGTCAGTGTCAATAGACACACGGGGTTCAAGCCAAACCGCATGATTCTAAGGCCTGAGGTGGTAACGCCAGAAGGGACTGGTTTTCTGGCAACAAATAGTGGGAGTGTATCGGAGAAAAAGTAGGTCTCACATATGAACAAGGACTATTAACATGAAGTTATTTACACGCTGCTATCAGAAGGGTGATGTTTTCATGCTGCTCAACACCGCTGACCTGGCGATCAATTCTTGATCCCTTACCTGTACAAGGTATGATTTCAGAAAGACACCATAACCGCGCATCACATCCGCGTGAAACTGTATGCGGTAAGAACCCTTCGGCCTGGCTGGTCAAGTAGGAGATCCCGGCTCTCCAACTGAGACACAGAGTGGGAGAAAATGAGACCGGATGTGGACAAGCGCAGTCTGACAGATCTATGGGTTTATGATCCAAAGCGACACTTATCCTGTGTGATGTCACGGCCCATGCGTGTCCATCAAAGATGCACAAGCTGAATAGACAGATGTTTTCAAAAGTCCCTTATGTGCCGATACATCATCAGCGACAATCAGCTTAAATGCAATTTGTAACTAATGGAGTACATTTGTGAAATGGAAATTGTCTCCCTTGTTAGTTAATATCTGAGGTATTCCAAACAGTTGGTAGGTCACATTTCTTACTTTTGCATTAATATAAGCTTAAGATCCATTTAAATCCTTACAGAGAATGTCATTAAAAAAGAAACTGAAAGTGCTTATTGATTATGATTAACCTGGGTATCACATGAAAGGCAGAAAAGTCAACATACACTCCATAGAGCACCAGCATAAAAACCGACTAAAACAAATGAAAGGACCTACGTGCATTCAGGGTAGGGACTATTCACGGGAGACTATTCATTAATCGGCGCCGTATGACCTATCAAGTGCCGGAGTGCCGTAAAACCCAATTCATTCATCCATTAATATCTCTCATTGCGTTACTTTTTCAGATGTCTGACTTGGAGATCTCTGGTTGTGAACGAGACTTGTTGGCTGTAGAGGAAGGCACTTAGCGTGGCACACTGTGGTTAAGCCATGAAGAACTGGGACGCTTCCTAAACATGATAACTGAGCGAACGGTTAGTCTTTGTGTCCAACAACTTTGGGTTGGACAATATACAATCACAAAGTGAGATTTTATTGTGAGTTGGGAAAGCTAACAAGCCTGGTTCAGGAAAAAAGCTGGTGCCACCAATACTTGGATGTAAACTTGCCAGTGGCATGTCCACCACAGATCATCAGACAGGAATTCCTGCTGAGGATGTCTCAGCCAGCCCTGGCAGTGACCAGGCAGAGATTTCAACTAAGGAACACTAAATCAGCCCTGACAATTACAGGTATGAGGGTCCGGCGAAGGGAAATCCATCAAGCCCTGGCATTCACCAGGCCGACATTCCAGGTGATGAAATCTCTTACGAAGTGGGGTGACTGAAGTGTTTGCGGATATAAATGAAGCCTACCTGGGCACATGTACCAAAGTACTCTGTGCTTCTAAAATACCCATGTGTTCTTCGTCTACTCGATGTAGCCTCGCACCAGAAACACCACTGGATTTTCTGACTGGAAGTAGGCGACACTAGCCCAGTCACACATGTTGCAGGCATATCAATGCAACATAACAATACATTGAACATACAAACAGAAGAATGATAACATCTAGGTAACAAAGGTCTGTATATGTTATAACATACTAAAACATTGTGAGCTCTCAGAGGTCAATGGAAACAGTAACTTTGCATTAATAAACAATATTCTAGGCTGCTTATAGTTAAATATAGTCCTGCATGTTTGAAGACATAAATGTTATATGAAAAAGTGAAAATGCATATTATTTTACAATTTGAAAGCAACTAAAACCTCACTTAAGACATAAATTGCTGTTTCTTAAAATAAACAAGTTGAACACACTGGGGTTCTTATTTCTGCAGTTTATCATAATCTAAGAAAGTGCAATATGAGAATACGATTAAAGTCAGCTGCAATGCATGTCCGCAGAACTACTGCGAAACTAACTGAACTATCCAGAAACTACACTGAGAAATTAACCAAACTTCTGAGAAACAATTTGATGTGTAACTAAACAGTGCATAATAGTGTTGCTGCCATGTATAACACACACAAGTACAAGACTCTGACAAGATTAAAAGGATTTTGTCGAGGTTAAAAACATATTACAAAATGACAATTCTCTTTAGGATATGGTATAAATATTTACATGTTTCTTTACTTTATGGGGAAAAAATCCTAATAAGTATTTTCCATAAAACTGAAAAACAACAACAACATATACAGTTTTTTTAAAAAAAGTAAGTTTTTTAAAGCCTCTGTAAATACATAAAAGCAAGGGCCATATGCAGTTTAAGATGGCAACCATAACAAAATCAGAAACTTGTTAAACATTTTCAATTGTTTGATTTAATAACCAGTTAACTGGACAATTATGAATATCAGTACTTGGACTCAGATACATTTAATTATGTAATTATGGATTTTTTTGTCCCTTCCAATTAAGTTTTGTAAATCTTCAGAAGCTTGTTTTTAAGGCTTTGTGAATTTGTAAAGTAGTGTTGGCGATATTTATTTACTATAAGAATAGTGGGCAGATACATGAAAATGTAATAAAAAAGGCTGCATTTATTTAACCATGGCCATCTCTAGTTCAGTTCATATTTTAGATGTTTAATGGCATTCTTACAGTTCACACCCTGACGCCTTTATTGCCAATTTCATGATCACTACCAAATTAGCAGGTAGAACATTCAAAATACAACTTAAAAAATCTTTCAAGTAAGTACATTATAAGGTGTCATATGAACAGATAGGACACTTCTTCAAACAGATTCACAATGGGTTTTCTACAGGAATTCAGGAATCTAGGCATAACGTTACTTGCTTTTCAAAATTGAACAATTTTTAGTATTTTTTTAATAAATAATTATCTCTTGATTGAATTGCCAATGAGGTGTTATTCCACTGTAGTCAATGTGAAGTCACTCATACTGAAAGAATCCCTCTACAACATGGCGGATAATGTGACGTTTCTCAGTGAGCACCTGATTCATGTGTTGCTGGGTTTCTTCAAGGAAAGGCCGAGGGGCCTGCTGTGAGGCTTGGTAGAAATCTGTGTTACAAAATAAACATGGATTGATTATACCACAATCATCATCATAAACAGCTGCACAATTAACCTTTAAGTTTCGAGACATTTCCCCTGATGCACTATTATGTATCTAGACATAAACACACCCTGACTATTTTTATTTGGACTAGTGAAACACTACCCCCAAACCCCCAGAATTTTACAAGGCAAATGAAATGGTAGTGGGACAAAACGCTCATAGACTATTGATTGCAAGCCAAATATTTGAAAAATGAAGCTTAAAATGGAGTGTGGAGGGGGTGTTTTGTTCTTTTTCATGACATTGGTCAGCTTGATGACAAATGACAGTGACAATTCCACCAATATTCACAATTCCTGCTTTTTTTTAAAACGTGCAGCTACTGTCCTGACCCTATCAGTGGCATCTGTTTCTGTTAACCTGTATGTTTCTGTTAACCTGTATGTTCCTGTTAACCTGTATGTTCCTGTTAATCTGTATGTTCCTGTTAACCTGTATGTTTCTGTAAACCTGTATGTTTCTGCTAACCCTTTATGTTTCTGTTAACCTGTATGTTTCTTTTAACCTGTATTCTGTTAACCTGTATGTTTCTGTTTACCTGTATTCTTCTGTTAATCTGTATGTTCCTGTTAACCTGTATGTTTCTGTAAACCTGTATGTTTCTGTTAACCTGTATTCTGTTAACCTGTATGTTCCTGTTAACCTGTATGTTTCTGTAAACCTGTATGTTTCTGTTAACCTGTATTCTGTTAACCTGTGTGTTTCTGTTAACCTGTATTCTGTTAACCTGTATTCTGTTAACCTGTATTCTGTTAACCTTAATGTTTCTGTTAACCTGTATTCTGTTAACCCTTTATGTTTCTGTTAACCTGTATTCTGTTAACCCTTTATGTTTCTGTTAACCTGTATTCTGTTAACCTGTATTCTGTTAACCTGTATTCTGTTAACCTGTATTCTGTTAACCTGTATTCTGTTAACCTGTATTCTGTTAACCTGTATTCTGTTAACCTGTATTCTGTTAACCTGTATGTTTCTGTTTACCTGTATGTTTCTGTTAACCTGTATGTTTATGTTAACCCTTTATGTTTCTGTTAACCTGTATTCTGTTAACCTGTATTCTGTTAACCTGTATTCTGTTAACCTGTGTGTTTCTGTTAACCTGTATTCTGTTAACCTGTATTCTGTTAACCTGTATTCTGTTAACCTGTATTCTGTTAACCTGTATGTTTCTGTTTACCTGTATGTTTCTGTTAACCTGTATGTTTATGTTAACCCTTTATGTTTCTGTTAACCTGTATTATGTTAACCTGTATGTTTCTGTTAACCTGTACATTTCTGTTAACCTGTATTTTTCTGTTAACCTGTATTCTGTTAACCCGTATTCTGTTAACCTGTATGTTCCTGTTAACCTGTATGTTTCTGTTAACCCTTTATTTTTCTGTTAACCTGTATGTTTCTGTTAACCTGTATGTTTCTGTTAACCTGTATTCTGTTAACCTGTATTCTGTTAACCTGTATGTTTATGTTAACCCTTTATGTTTCTGTTAACCTGTATTCTGTTAACCTGTATGTTTCTGTTAACCTGTATTTTGTTTACCTGTATGTTTCTGTTAACCTGTATTTTTCTGTTAACCTGTATGTTTCTGTTAACCTGTATTTGGTTAACCTGTATTCTGTTAACCTGTATGTTCCTGTTAACCTGTATGTTTCTGTTAACCCTTTATTTTTCTGTTAACCTGTATGTTTCTGTTAACCTGTATGTTTCTGTTAACCTGTATGTTTCTGTTAACCTGTATTCTGTTAACCTGTATTATGTTAACCTGTATGTTTCTGTTAACCTGTATTTTTCTGTTAACCTGTATGTTTCTGTTAACCTGTCTTCTGTTAACCTGTCTTCTGTTAACCTGTATTCTGTTAACCTGTATGTTTCTGTTAACCTGTATTATGTTAACCTGTATGTTTCTGTTAACCTGTACGTTTCTGTTAACCTGTATTTTTCTGTTAACCTGTATTCTGTTAACCCGTATTCTGTTAACCTGTATGTTCCTGTTAACCTGTATGTTTCTGTTAACCCTTTATTTTTCTGTTAACCTGTATGTTTCTGTTAACCTGTATGTTTCTGTTAACCTGTATTCTGTTAACCTGTATTCTGTTAACCTGTATTCTGTTAACCTGTATGTTTATGTTAACCCTTTATGTTTCTGTTAACCTGTATTCTGTTAACCTGTATGTTTCTGTTAACCTGTATTTGGTTAACCTGTATTCTGTTAACCTGTATGTTCCTGTTAACCTGTATGTTTCTGTTAACCCTTTATTTTTCTGTTAACCTGTATGTTTCTGTTAACCTGTATGTTTCTGTTAACCTGTATGTTTCTGTTAACCTGTATTCTGTTAACCTGTATTATGTTAACCTGTATGTTTCTGTTAACCTGTATGTTTCTGTTAACCTGTATGTTTCTGTTAACCTGTCTTCTGTTAACCTGTCTTCTGTTAACCTGTATTCTGTTAACCTGTATGTTTCTGTTAACCTGTATTATGTTAACCTGTATGTTTCTGTTAACCTGTACGTTTCTGTTAACCTGTATTTTTCTGTTAACCTGTATTCGGTTAACCTGTATGTCTATGTTAACCCTTTATTTTTCTGTTAACCTGTATGTTTCTGTTAACCTGTATTTTGTTTACCTGTATGTTTCTGTTAACCTGTATTCTGTTAACCTGTACGTTTCTGTTAACCTGTATTTTTCTGTTAACCTGTATTCTGTTAACCTGTATGTCTATGTTAACCCTTTATTTTTCTGTTAACATGTATTCTGTTAACCTGTATGTTTCTGTTAACCTGCATTGTTAACCTGTATGTTTCTGTTAACCTGTATGTGTCTGTTAACCTGTATGTTTCTGGTTACTTGTATGTTTCTGTTAACCTGAATGTTTCTGTTAAACTGTATGTTTCTGTTAACCTGTATTCTGTTAACCTGTATGTTTCTGTTAACCTGTATGTTTCTGTTAACCTGTATGTTTCTGTTAAACTGTATGTTTATATTAACCTGTATTCTGTTAACCTGAATGTTTCTGTTAAACTGTATGTTTCTGTTAAACTGTATGTTTATATTAACCTGTATTCTGTTAACCTGAATGTTTCTGTTAACCTGTATTCTGTTAACCTGTATGTTTCTGTTAACCTGTATGTTTCTGTTAAACTGTATGTTTATATTAACCTGTATTCTGTTAAACTGTATGTTTCTGTTAACCTGTATTCTGTTAACCTGTATGTTTCTGTTAAACTGTATGTTTCTGTTAACCTATATGTTTCTGTTAACCTATATGTTTCTGTTAACCTGTATTCTGTTAACCTGTATTTTGTTAACCTGTATGTTTCTGTTAACCTGTATTCTGTTAACCTGTATGTTTCTGTAAACCTGTATGTTTCTGTTAACCTGTATGTTTCTGTTAACCTGTTTTCTGTAAACCTGTATGTTTCTGTTAACCTGTATTCTGTTAACATGTATGTTTCTGTTAACCTGTATTCTGTTAACCTGTATGTTTCTGTTTACCTGTATGTTTCTGCTTACCTGTAATCTGTTAACCTGTTTATGTTAATCTCAGGAAAACTGTCAAACATATTTCTTTTAAATTTAGAATGCTTGTTCTTAAAATGAGCTGTAACAATGAAATTAAATTTTGAGAGTTATGCCCCTTAATCAACATAGAACTTGTTTTTGTTTAGGTTTTAGTTTAAGTCCATTTCAAGAAAACCATCAAACAGATGAACTTTAATTCACTTAGAATATTTATTAACAATGAAAAGTGAAATTCATTTTGACAAAGCATACCTCTTTTTCTGTTAAGAATTTTCATAAATCACATACTATCCATGATGGGAAAAACATATTCTCTTAAAGTTGTTAAGACATATGAATTGGACATAATTGTTCTTACTTCTATCACTGGAGACCATGAAGATGGCTGTCCACACTGCCCCAGAAAACATCTCTGATGGGAGAGGGAACTCATGCTTCAGATGGAAGAGGCTTCCCAGCATGGCATAGGCATGGCGATATACATTCTGGAGAAACAACATATAGAACTGTGTTACACATTCCAGAGAAACAACATATAGAACTGTGTCACACATTCCAGAGAAACAACATATAGAACTGTGCTACACATTCCAGAGAAACAACATATAGAGCAGTGTTACACATTCTGGAGAAACAACATATAGGACAGTGTTACACAGACTGGTAAACAACGTATAGGACAGTGTTACACAGACTGGTAAACAACATATACAACAGCTTTAAACATTCTGGAGAAACAAACTACATTACAGTGTTACACATTATATAGAAACAACATATAGAACAGTGTTACACATTATGGAGAAAAAACATAGAAAACAATGATACACATTCTGGATTAACAACATATGGAACAATGATACTAGAGAAACAACATACAGAACAGTGTTAGACAGTCTGGAGATGCAAGTAGAAACATGTTGAATGATGTAAAATAAAATACAGTAAAAATATATATAGCAATGTATTATACATTCTGGAAAAACATTCTCGAGATACACATTCTAGAGAAGCAACATGCACAATGGTGTGACATATTCTGAAGAAAAGATACATAGACCTGTATTACACATTCTAAAGAAGACCACTAAAGATTTTCGACTCATCCTTGGACAATTTTTACTCATCACGACTGCAGGACATGTCGCTTACCTCCAGAGAAAGAAGGGTACCTGGAACCAGCTGAGTATGGTGACACAGACACACATCCTGTGAAAAAAGGGTGCCTGGAACCAGGTAAGTATGGTGACAAACACCCTGGAAAAATAGGGTACCTGGAACCAGCTGAGTATGGCGACACACATCCTGTGAAAAAAAGGGTGCCTGGAACCAGGTAAGTATGGTGACAAACACCCTGGAAAAATAGGGTACCTGGAACCAGCTTAGTAGGGTGACATGCATCCTGTGAAACTAGGGTACCTAGAACCAGCTGAGTATGGTGACAGGCATCCTGTGAAAAAAAGGGTGCCTGGAACCAGGTAAGTAGGGTGACAAACACCCTGGAAAAATAAGGTACCTGGAACCAGCTTAGTAGGGTGACATGCATCCTGTGAAACTAGGGTACCTAAAACCAGGTAAGTATGGTGACACACATCCTGTGAAAATAGGGTACCTGGAACCAGGTAAGTATGGTAACACACATCCTGTGAAAATAAGGTACCTGGAACCAGCTGAGTATGGTGACACACATCCTGTGAAAATAGGGTACCTGGAACCAGCTGAGTAGGGTGACACACATCCTGTGAAAATAGGGTACCTAGAACCAGCTGAGTATGGTGACAGGCATCCTGTGAAAAAAAGGGTGCCTGGAACCAGGTAAGTAGGGTGACAAACATCCTGAAAAAATAAGGTACCTGGAACCAGCTTAGTAGGGTGACATGCATCCTGTGAAACTAGGGTACCTAGAACCAGCTGAGTAGGGTGACACACATCCTGTGAAAAAAGGGTACCTGGAACCAGGTAAGTATGGTGACAGGCATCCTGTGAAAAAAGGGTACCTGGAACCAGGTAAGTATGGTAACACACATCCTGTGAAAATAGGGTACCTGGAACCAGCTGAGTATGGTGACACACATCCTGTGAAAATAGGGTACCTGGAACCAGCTGAGTAGGGTGACACACATCCTGTGAAAATAGGGTACCTGGAACCAGCTGAGTATGGTGACACACATCCTGTGAAAATAGGGTACCTGGAACCAGCTGAGTAGGGTGACACACATCCTGTGAAAAAAGGGTACCTGGGACCAGCTGAGTATGGTGACAGGCATCCTGTGAAAAAAGGGTACCTGGAACCAGCTGAGTATGGTGACACACATCCTGTGAAAAAAGGGTACCTGGAACCAGCTGAGTAGGGTGACACACATCCTGTGAAAAAAGGGTACCTGGAACCAGGTAAGTATGGTGACACACATCCTGTGAAAGAGAGGTACCTGGAACCAGCTGAGTATGGTGACACACATCCTGTAAAATAAGGGTACCTGGAACAAGCTGAGTATGGTGACACACATCCTGTAAAAATGGGGTACCTGGAACCCGCTGAGTATGGCGAGACACATCCTGTGCAAAAAGAGTGCCTGGAACCAGGTTAGTAGGATGACAAACATTCTGGGAAAATAGGGTACCTGGAACCAGCTGAGTAGGGTGACACACATCCTGAGAAAGAAGAGTGCCTGGAACCAGCTGAGTAGGGTGACACACATCCTGAGAAAGAAGAGTGCCTGGAACCAGCTGAGTAGGGTGACACACATCCTGTGAAAGAAAGGTACCTGGAACCAGCTGAGTAGGGTGACACACATCCTGAGAAAGAAGAGTGCCTGGAACCAGCTGAGTAGGGTGACACACATCCTGAGAAAGAAGAGTGCCTGGAACCAGCTGAGTAGGGTGACACACATCCTGAGAAAGAAGAGTGCCTGGAACCAGCTGAGTAGGGTGACACACATCCTGTGAAAGAAGGGTACCTGGAACCAGCTGAGTAGGGTGATACACATCCTGAGAAAGAAGAGTGCCTGGAACCAGCTGAGTAGGGTGACACACATCCTGTGAAAGAAAGGTACCTGGAACCAGCTGATTAGGGTGACACACATCCTGTGAAAGAAAGGTACCTGGAACCAGCTGAGTAGGGTGACACACATCCTGTGAAAGAAAGGTACCTGGAACCAGCTGAGTAGGGTGACACACATCCTGTGAAAGAAGGGTACCTGGAACCAGCTGAGTAGGGTGACACACATCCTGTGAAAGAAAGGTACCTGGAACCAGCTGAGTAGGGTGACACACATCCTGTGAAAGAAAGGTACCTGGGACCAGCTGAGTATGGTGACACAGCAGACTGTAAAGGAACGGTCCCTGGAGCCAGGTGAATATGGTGACAAAACAAACTGTGAAAGAGCGGTACCTGGAACCAGCTGAGTATGGTGACACATCGGACTGTGGGTCGGATGGGTATCGACTGGTACTTTGTCTCGTCTGGCCGCCCAAACACTAATACCACCAGTGCCAGGAACTCATTTTCTGTCAGGTGCAGGTAGCGCCCCCAGGTCAGAAACAAGAAGTATCGCAACAAATATATGATGAAGCCATTTTTGCGACCATAGCGATCAAACCAGTTGGTTGTGCAGTTACCTGAAGACATATAATGAACACAAACATCTATATTAAAGTAGCTCTACAGAATCTAATTCATAGAATGGATAATATGTAGAATGTATTTTTTTTGCAATTAAATAAGTAATAACAAAATTAACAATCTATTTTGTCTTGTTAAAGACTGTTGTATTATTATTAAAACAATTGATTCGTTCCAAAAAACAGTATGATTATAAAATATTTAATTTAAAAAAACACAAATGTACATCCTTTCATAATATAAGCAAAACATTTGGTTCGTTTGTTTTTGAAATACATTGTAGTGACCAACTATGATCATTATAACAACGTCCAGCTTTTTGGTGGAGGAAGACCCCAGACAAATGTCTGGGTAGAACCACCAGCGCACCGCAAGACAGCTTGAAGACCTTCCCACATTAAGTCCTTCGCCCAAAACAGGACTCGAACCCACACGGTGGGAGCTGAGCAGTCAGAGGAGCTACAAATTGGCAACTCTACCACTATGCCATAGGCAACCCTACAAAATAAATATTAAAGAAGATAAAAGCTGACATATTCTTTTATGTTGAAAAATGTAACCATATCTTTAAGTCTGATATTTATTACAGTATTAACTTTATTGAGGTCAATTAATTGTTTCTTCTTATGTTAAGTGTCCAACAAATAATCATTCAGTTATCGAATGATTGTGTTCACCGGAATTAGCACACTGTGTACATTATGCATGATACCACAGCCATTACATTACCCTAACCCTGGCTAACAATTGAGTAACTACTACTCTTGTTTGACAATAAGCTACTACCATTGTTAACGGCTGGTATGTAATACCCTGGTTTTGATCCCAGGCAAACTTCTACACTTCCATTTGTTTTTGTTTTTTTGTCTTTTTAGGCATTTAAACTGATACCATACATCTTAAGATGGTGTGCTAAAACAAATGTATTGCTACCTTCACTATAACCATTGAGCTGATATGGAGGTACCTTAAATGTGAAAGCATGCACGTGACAAATCAAGCACAGCTAACGTTGTTAACCTGATAGCAGCAGAGGGCTTTTTGTAAGCAAGGGATATGTGATAGTGGAAGAGGAGTCTAAGGGCTGGTTGTTAACAAGGAAAATGAGATAGCAGCAGAGAAGATTGAGGACTGGATGTTAGCAAGGGATCTGTGATAGCAGCAGAGCAGTCTTAGGACTGGATGTTAGCAAGGGATCTGTGACAGCAGCAGAGCAGTCTGAGGGCTGGATGTTAGCAAGGGATCTGTGATAGCAGCAGAGCAGTCTGAGGTTGGATATTAGCAAGAGATCTGTGGTAGAACTGTGAGGGTTGGATGTTAACAAAAGATCTGTGATAGCAGCAGAGCAGTCTGAGGGCTGGATGTTAGCAAGGGATCTGTGATAGCAGCAGAGCAGTCTGAGGTTGGATATAAGCAAGGGATCTGTGATAGCAGCAGAGCAGTCGGAGGGCTGGATGTTAGCAAGGGATCTGTGATAGCAGCAGAGCAGTCTGAGGTTGGATATTAGCAAGGGATCTGTGATAGCAGCAGAGCTGTCTGAGGGCTGGCTGTTAGCAAGGGATCTGAGATAGCAGCAGAGCAGTCTGAGGTTGGATATTAGCAAGGGATCTGTCATAGCAGCAGAGCTGTCTGAGGGCTGGATGTTAGCAAGGGATCTGAGATAGCAGCAGAGCAGTCTGAGGGCTGGATGTAAGCAGGGGATCTGTGATAGCAGCAGAGCAGTCTCAGGTTGGATATTAGCAAGGGATCTGTGATAGCAGCAGAGCAGTCTGAGGGCTGGATGTTAGCAAGGGATCTGTGATAGCAGCAGAGCAGTCTGAGGTTGGATATTAGCAAGGGATCTGTGATAGCAGAAGAGCAGTCTGAGGGCTGGATGTTAGCAAGGGATCTGTGGTAGTAGCAGAGATAATTGATGGCTGGATATCAGCAAGGGATCTGTGATAACAGCAGAAAAGATTGATAGCAGCAGAGAAGATTGAGGACTGGATGTTAGCAAGAGATCTGTGATAGCAGCAGATCAGTCTGAGGTTGGATATTAGCAAGGGATCTGTGATAGCAGCAGATCAGTCTGAGGACTGGATGTTAGCAAGGGATCTGTAATAGCAGCAGAGCTGTCTGAGGGTTGGCTGTTAGCAAGAGATCTGTGATAGCAGCAGAGCACTGTGAGGTCTGGATGTTAGAAAGAGATCTGTGATAGCAGCAGATCAGTCTGAGGGCTGGATGTTAGCAAGGAATCTGTGATAGCAGCAGAGCTGTCTAAGGGCTGGCTGTAAGAAAGAGGTCTGTGATAGCAGCAGAGCAGTCTGAGGTTGGATATTAGCAAGAGAGCTGTGATAGCAGCCGAGCTGTCTGAGGGCTGGATGTTAGCAAGGCATCTGTGATAGCACTGTTAAGACTGCTTACCTCGCTCGTTGTGAGACATGACCATATGGAAAGCCCTCAGATTGTTGAATATTTTATCTGGGACAATTTTGTGCAGGGGAACCACTGAGCCATCAGGAGCTGCATAGATCTGAAATGGAACAAGATGACTGACACTAGGTAGACGTTATCATGATGGATATTATATATGAACAAATTAAGCCATATGCCTAAATAACAAAATCATTTAGCATTGTAAAGCCTTTAGAATAAAATAACTTTAATTGCCCTTTTAAAGTAACAGGAGTCGCATTAAGTACATTTTTGTATTGTGTAATCTTGCATGGGCATCTGACTCACTGTTCGCTTCACCATGACCCCTTGTGGGGTGACACCATGTTCCACCACTTCTGTCTCTTGTCTCGGCAGGACAATGCGGTAGACATATGTCCGCAGGGGAATGAGGGCGGACTCTGCAAATTGTTGTCCGGGGCTGTTGTCTTCCAGCATCACCCTGTACCAGCAAAAGTTATTGTGGAACCCCATTAGGAAACATGGATACTTCCCAGCACTGATACCCTCCTCTAGGAGCTAGAACAGAACAAAGCCAGGTGTGCTTATCAGTGACAAACCACATCCATATCACCATTCTTCTCTCCCTTCCTCCTTCCATCAACACAATCAGTATCCTCACCAACACCCACATTAATTAATAACCACTCTCACCATCATCATCACTCTCATTTTTATCATTACCACCTAACCTCATCACTCTCATTATTATCATTACCACCAAACCTCATCACTCTCATTATTATCATTACCACCAAACCTCATCACTCTCATTATTATCATTACCACCAAACCCCATCACTCTCATTATTATCATTACCACCAAACCCCATCACTCTCATTATTATCATTACCACCAAACCTCCACCATCACCACCACTTGTCTTCATGGCTATTCTCTAGGTTGACCCAAGATATTTCACCAATAACTGACCCTCTCTGTCATGTCAGGACATGGGCATTTCTCTGCTCAGTATCATACAAGATATTTCTCCAATAATTGCCGCTCTCTGTCATGTCAGGACATGGGCAAATCTCTGCTCAGTATCATACAAGATATTTCTCCAATAACTGACGCTATCTGTCATGTCAGGACATGGGCATTTCTCTGCTCAGTATCATACAAGATATTTCTCCAATAATTGCCGCTCTCTGTCATGTCAGGACATGGGCATATCTCTGCTCAGTATCATACAAGATATTTCACCAATAACAGATGCTCTCCATCATGTCAGGACATGGGCAAATCTCTGCTCAGTATCATACAAGATATTTCTCCAATAACTGCCGCTCTCTGTCATGTCAGGATATGGGCATATCTCTGCTCAGTATCATACAAGATATTTCTCCAATAACTGCTGCTCTCCGTCATGTCAGGATATGGGCAAATCTCTGCTCAGTATCATACAAGATATTTCTCCAATAACTGCCTCTCTCCGTCATGTCAGGATATGGGCATATCTCTGCTCAGTATCATACAAGATATTTCACCAATAACTGACGCTGTCCGTCATGTCAGGACATGGGCATATCTCTGCTCAATATAATACAAGATATTTCTCCAATAACAGATGCTCTCCGTCATGTCAGGACATGGGCATATCTCTGCTCAATATCATACAAGATATTTCTCCAATAACTGACGCTGTCCGTCATGTCAGGACATTGGCATATCTCTGCTCAATATCATACAAGATATTTCTCCAATAACAGATGCTCTCCGTCATGTCAGGACATGGGCATATCTCTGCTCAATATCATACAAGATATTTCTCCAATAACTGACACTCTCTGTCATGTCAGGACATGGGCATATCTCTGCTCAGTATCATACAAGATATTTCTCCAATAACTGACACTCTCTGTCATGTCAGGATATGGGCATATCTCTGCTCAGTATCATACAAGATATTTCTCCAATAACTGACACTCTCTGTCATGTCAGGACATGGGCATTTCTCTGCTCAGTATCATACAAGATATTTCTCCAATAACTGACACTCTCTGTCATGTCAGGACATGGGCATATCTCTGCTCAGTATCATACAAGATATTTCTCCAATAACTGACGCTCTCCGTCATGTCAGGACATGGGCATATCTCTGCTCAGTATCATACAAGATATTTCTCCAATAACAGATGCTCTCCGTCATGTCAGGACATGGGCATATCTCTGCTCAATATCATACAAGATATTTCTCCAATAACTGACGCTGTCCGTCATGTCAGGACATTGGCATATCTCTGCTCAATATCATACAAGATATTTCTCCAATAACAGATGCTCTCCGTCATGTCAGGACATGGGCATATCTCTGCTCAATATCATACAAGATATTTCTCCAATAACTGACACTCTCTGTCATGTCAGGACATGGGCATATCTCTGCTCAGTATCATACAAGATATTTCTCCAATAACTGCCTCTCTCTGTCATGTCAGGACATGGGCATATCTCTGCTCAGTATCATACAAGATATTTCTCCAATAACAGATGCTCTCCGTCATGTCAGGACATGGGCATATCTCTGCTCAATATCATACAAGATATTTCTCCAATAACAGATGCTCTCCGTCATGTCAGGACATGGGCATATCTCTGCTCAATATCGTACAAGATATTTCTCCAATAACTGACGCTGTCCGTCATGTCAGGACATGGGCATATCTCTGCTCAGTATCGTACAAGATATTTCTCCAATAACTGACACTCTCTGTCATGTCAGGATATGGGCATATCTCTGCTCAGTATCGTACAAGATATTTCTCCAATAACTGACACTCTCCGTCATGTCAGGATATGGGCATATCTCTGCTCAGTATCGTACAAGATATTTCTCCAAAAACTACGCTCTTCTTTGTGTCAGGATATGGGCATATCTCTGCTCAGTATCATACAAGATATTTCTCCAATAACAGATGCTCTCCGTCATGTCAGGACATGGGCATATCTCTGCTCAATATCGTACAAGATATTTCTCCAATAACTGACACTCTCCGTCATGTCAGGATATGGGCATATCTCTGCTCAGTATCATACAGGTAAAACCTATTTCATTTGACTGAACAGTTAAAAGTTTATTTTCATGTAACAAAAGAAGGAGGACTTGTTTGGTTAAGTACAAAACGCTTTTCCACAGAGGTCTGAAGACCCACAAAGTTATGGGCTAAGGTGCTTATTACTAGATGACTAAACCCTTGGCCTTGCGTGCAGTAGGCATTACAATATCATCTTACTCTGTAGAATTGCTACTTATAGCATCAAACATAAGATGTAACCACTTATAAGTGCACAACCATGTAGTTTCATTTCCAAATAAGAAACAACATTACCTGCGTGTAATAACCTTTCTTGGGGCCATCTTTGTATTCCAACTGAAGACTGTAGAACTCTCTGCTGTGGAGCACTGCCATACTAAAGCCAGGATTTCTTTGCTGCAACAAACAAGTGCAGAAAATTGGTGAATAATGTTATTTATATAAGATGATAGACACAGCATATGAGTAACAAAAAGACAAAAAGTATTTTGATAATACAAGGTTTAAGACATGAAGATGAAATAAAAACAGAAGAATGAAGATCTATCATTTCTAAACATTAAAATGTTTGCCCACTTAAACAGGATCATTTGTACATGTGTGATTCTCATTATTATATTGCAAGACAATGCAAATACAAATAAAACACTTATCTATGTTTTTCACAATCTTTGGACAAACATTTTACAGTCAGTTCTAAGATCAATAAACTAAGGTCCCAGTGCAGTTTACACTACAGTCAAATACAAGACAGATTTTACTTAACAAGTAAGAAGAGCTTTTAATTATGAAATGTTTCAATATTTAAATCAACAACAAGACAATTTTTCATTGAAAAAATAAACAAACTATATTTTTAATAAATAAACAAAACAATAAAGACAAGTGTTTATTAATTGGAATACATACTGATAAGCCTGTAAATTCAATTGTCATTGTCTATGGTTCAAGTACAATACATTACTTTGCTCTGTGATGCATGAGGTCATAAGATTATACAAACACATTAGGCCATGTATTGATGAATTGATTACCAACTTCATGGAGTATGACATTGTCGAACAAGAGTGAATTTCCTAGAGCTAACCAACTAGTTGTACATTGTCTAGCAAGAGTGAATTTCCTTAGAGCTAACCAACTAGTTGTACATTGCCTAACAAGAGTGAATTTCCTTAGAGCTAACCAACTAGTTGTACATCGTCTAGCAAGAGTGAATTTCCTTAAAGCTAACCAACTAGTTGTACATTGTCTAACAAGAGTGAATTTCCTTAGAGCTAACCAACTAATTGTACATCGTCTAGCAAGAGTGAATTTCCTTAAAGCTAACCAACTAGTTGTACATTGTCTAACAAGAGTGAATTTCCTTAGAGCTAACCAACTAGTTGTACATTGTCTAACAAGGGTGAATTTCCTTAGAGCTAACCAACTAGTTGTACATTGTCTAACAAGAGTGAATTTCCTTAGAGCTAACCAACTAGTTGTACATTGTCTAACAAGGGTGAATTTCCTTAGAGCTAACCAACTAGTTGTACATTGTCTAACAAGAGTGAATTTCCTTAGAGCTAACCAACTAGTTGTACATTGTCTAACAAGGGTGAATTTCCTTAGAGCTAACCAACTAGTTGTACATTGTCTAACAAGAGTGAATTTCCTTAGAGCTAACCAACTAGTTGTACATTGTCTAACAAGAGTGAATTTCCTTAGAGCTAACCAACTAGTTGTACATTGTCTAACAAGGGTGAATTTCCTTAGAGCTAACCAACTAGTTGTACATTGTCTAACAAGAGTGAATTTCCTTAGAGCTAACCAACTAGTTGTACATTGTCTAACAAGGGTGAATTTCCTTAGAGCTAACCAACTAGTTGTACATTGTCTAACAAGAGTGAATTTCCTTAGAGCTAACCAACTAGTTGTACATTGTCTAACAAGGGTGAATTTCCTTAGAGCTAACCAACTAGTTGTACATTGTCTAACAAGAGTGAATTTCCTTAGAGCTAACCAACTAGTTGTACATTGTCTAACAAGGGTGAATTTCCTTAGAGCTAACCAACTAGTTGTACATTGTCTAACAAGAGTGAATTTCCTTAGAGCTAACCAACTAGTTGTACATTGTCTAACAAGGGTGAATTTCCTTAGACCTAACCAACTAGTTGTACATTGTCTAACAAGAGTGAATTTCCTTAGAGCTAACCAACTAGTTGTACATTGTCTAACAAGGGTGAATTTCCTTGGAGCTAACCAACTAGTTGTACATTGTCTAACAAGATTAAACTTTCTAGAGCTAACCAACTAGTTGTACATTGTCTAACAAGAGTGAATTTCCTTAGAGCTAACCAACTAGTTGTCATTGTCTAACAAGAGTGAATTTCCTTAGAGCTAACCAACTAGTTGTACATTGTCTAACATGGGTGAATTTCCTTAGAGCTAACCAACTAGTTGTACATTGTCTAACAAGGGTGAATTTCCTTGGAGCTAACCAACTAGTTGTACATTGTCTAACAAGATTGAACTTTCTAGAGCTAACCAACTAGTTGTACATTGTCTAACAAGAGTAGATTTCCTTAGAGCTAACCAACTAGTTGTACATTGTCTAACAAGAGTGAATTTCCTTAGAGCTAACCAACTAGTTGTACACTGTCTAACAAGAGTGAATTTCCTTAGAGCTAACCAACTAGTTGTACATTGTCTAACAAGGGTGAATTTCCTTAGAGCTAACCAACTAGTTGTACATTGTCTAACAAGAGTGAATTTCCTTAGAGCTAACCAACTAGTTGTACATTGTCTAACAAGGGTGAATTTCCTTAGAGCTAACCAACTAGTTGTACATTGTCTAACAAGAGTGAATTTCCTTAGAGCTAACCAACTAGTTGTACATTGTCTAACAAGGGTGAATTTCCTTAGAGCTAACCAACTAGTTGTACATTGTCTAACAAGAGTGAATTTCCTTAGAGCTAACCAACTAGTTGTACATTGTCTAACAAGGGTGAATTTCCTTAGAGCTAACCAACTAGTTGTACATTGTCTAACAAGAGTGAATTTCCTTAGAGCTAACCAACTAGTTGTACATTGTCTAACAAGGGTGAATTTCCTTAGACCTAACCAACTAGTTGTACATTGTCTAACAAGAGTGAATTTCCTTAGAGCTAACCAACTAGTTGTACATTGTCTAACAAGGGTGAATTTCCTTGGAGCTAACCAACTAGTTGTACATTGTCTAACAAGATTAAACTTTCTAGAGCTAACCAACTAGTTGTACATTGTCTAACAAGAGTGAATTTCCTTAGAGCTAACCAACTAGTTGTCATTGTCTAACAAGAGTGAATTTCCTTAGATCTAACCAACTAGTTGTACATTGTCTAACATGGGTGAATTTCCTTAGAGCTAACCAACTAGTTGTACATTGTCTAACAAGGGTGAATTTCCTTGGAGCTAACCAACTAGTTGTACATTGTCTAACAAGATTGAACTTTCTAGAGCTAACCAACTAGTTGTACATTGTCTAACAAGAGTAGATTTCCTTAGAGCTAACCAACTAGTTGTACATTGTCTAACAAGGGTGAATTTCCTTAGAGCTAACCAACTAGTTGTACATTGTCTAACAAGAGTGAATTTCCTTAGAGCTAACCAACTAGTTGTACATTGTCTAACAAGGGTGAATTTCCTTAGAGCTAACCAACTAGTGTACATTGTCTAACAAGAGTGAATTTCCTTAGAGCTAACCAACTAGTTGTACATTGTCTAACAAGGGTGAATTTCCTTGGAGCTAACCAACTAGTTGTACATTGTCTAACAAGATTGAACTTTCTAGAGCTAACCAACTAGTTGTACATTGTCTAACAAGAGTGCATTTCCTAGAGCTAACCAACTAGCTGTACATTGTCTAACAGGTGTGAATTTCCCAGCGCTTACCAACTAGTTTTAGACTATATAACATGAGTAAATTTCAATGACTGCTGCCAATCCATACTTTTGTTTGTTTCATGCGTTTATCATTCCACAAACAGTTTTCACTTATAGTGAGACAGTGTCAACCTGCAGCAGATGTAGTGCCGCCCTGACTGTATATAGCATGCAGTGAACTCCTGGCAAGATACCACACCTAGTCACATAATTCTAACACTAATCGAGGAACTACACGTAAAGATTCTTCAGCCTTAACACAAGGAGCTATTACACTACCATTTAGATGACTCTGGTATGTCACACAGCCCTGGGTTTGAACCCTGACCATCCCATACCTGGAGCCACTCTGGTATGTCACACAGCCCTGGGTTTGAACCCTGACCATCCCATACCTGGAGCCAAGGCTCTACTGACTGCACTACATACTATGGTCCCATACAAACTCTTACTTCTCTACTTACGGTTACATTTATTTAGGTGACTTCACATTTTTTTAGATTCAGCAGCAAAACCTACGATCCTGATCATATGCACAGGCTGATCTAGATCTACACTGTTTGCAGACATATTGCATATGCTTTATCCATTCTAGCAAAGCAAGTTAGGTAAAGTATCTCTCATGACAATAACTCACCATTTCTTGTCTTATAACCTCGTTTCTGTTGACATACTTGTAGTGCCTAATCCAGCCAGCAAAGTTTTCTATGGATTTGCGACCCCTCACATCCAGTTGATGTTGAAGGTACCCCACCATGTATGGACGTGTGTAGTCATTGCCAGCAACTATGCTCATCTCTACTAATTGGCTGTGATTCTGAAGCTGCAATATTGATTGTCTAGTAATTAGCTTGTACCAGAAAGCTCTGGACTAATGACACTGCAGTACATTTTTCTAGTCCTTACATCACATTGACCCAACTATGGTGATATTGTCAAAATCCAGATATTATCTATGAAGAAAGACCTCTCGTACCCAGATGACTGGGTAAAACTTTCAGGGCTTCCCAGGTGGATGTCACCCCCATATGAAAGTTCTTGCCCTGGCCGGGATTTAAACCAACTGTGTATGGAATGATGTGAACACCTCGCAAAGTACCACACCCATTGATATTATGCTGAGACCTGTCAAGCAGTTGTAGTTATATTTGTTTCAATTTTAGCAAAAATGTTATACTGCTACTATTTTAAAAACTTTGGAATGTCAGAACCCTGGCTTAAGCACGAGGCTTCTCATACCTTCTTAGAAGCAGAGCAACTACAATAAAAACATCTGCCGGGAGAATACCATTTTTTCCAAATGTTGCATTTATTGGCAAGTTCTTTATATCCAAACAAATAATGGGATGAGATGGGATTTGCCAGCATTTTTGCCAATACTGTGCAGCGACATTTCCATCATTATCGCACAGGGGCACTTATGAGGTGCCAAGGGACTGAACCCGGCTGGTCCATTATACTGACACTGACGAATCATTAAGGAAGGAAGCCACTACTACCAACTTTAGAGTCTTTGGTTTGACCCGGCCGGAGTTTGAACCTGCAACCTCCCGGTCCCAAATTATGGCTTTAGTTGTTATAGTTTAATGTATGTGACAGAAAAATCAGATCTTAAGTTAAAAACAAGGCAGAACAAGAGCACCACAAGGAGGAGCAAAATATGCCCGAAAAAAAGTAATTTTAAACAAACTGCTGTGCACACTTGTGCAATGCAGTATGACAAAGTTTTGGACTGCACTCTAGGTTATTGCAAGAAAAGCTGAAATTAAAGTAGAATAACAAAAAAAAAATCTTTAATCTGCCAAACTCCCAAACTGCTGTGCACTGTTGTGCAATGCACTCTGGCATGATTGTGGACTGCAACCTTGGTAATTGAAAAAAAAAATCAAAGGGGAATAACATCAAATGTAACAAGTAACATCAAATTAACATGAGTAATGGCATTTGTGTAGAAAGGGGCATTACTAAAAAATAAGAACAGAGTGATGGTTCTTGTGCATGGCACTCTGTTTCAAAAACATCTATCCACCTATGAAGTTTCAAGTCAATAGCTTTTATAATGTAGGAGTATGGTCCAGACAAACATCAAGTACAAAAACTGTAAAACATATGTAATACCTTCCCATTTTTTAAAATACCTCCAAGGTTGTTTAAAAGAAAATGGCTAATGGCTAGTGAATGATAATAAGGTTTGGTATTTGCCATTTTAGTTCTTAAAGCATCTCAGAGGAATCTATGTCTCACATGCATTTTACCTAACATAAAATACATCTTATTGAACTTTGAACATGTATAATAAACAAGAGCTGTCCAGAGATAGCACGTTCCACTTTTCTCAGGGGTAAATGGTTTAATGAAAGACAGTACTAATTTCTACCAATACAGAAAGGGTTAACTTCAAAAATGGGTACAATGCATACCTGAACTTTTGAATAGTTTCCTCTTTTGAAAGTGAACAGTTTTTTTAAGTTTGAAGTTAATATCTTTGATGGTTTTCAAGAAATGGACTTTTACAATAGCTTTACCAACTTTGACCCTGACCAGAGTGTAATGACAATTGCTCCACTTTCTTTTGTTTGAAATGTAGAGCTAGCAATAAAAATTTATGGTAACTTAATAAGCATATTTTCCATTTTATAAGAATGTCTCAGATTAAGTTTAAATTCTGTGTGCAACTGGATTCTTACCTGTAACATAGATATAACCTTCTCACATGTAATGACCTTCACCCTTAGTTTCCTGGGATAGGAAGGTGCCACCATGGGTTCACCTAGGCGCATGTCCTTGTCAATATCAAACAGTTCAAAAGGAATAAACCTTCCACCGACAGTCACACAGAAGTCAGTGTCATTTGACAGGATTGCAAATGCATGTTGTCTGTCCCTTAATGATTTAGCAATCACAATATCTGCCTCCCCAACTGGACACTGGTGCAACTCACACCCGCATTGCTTAACTGTTGATATAACCTCATCTTCCAACACAACTGGCCTAATCTTTGTGTCTTCTGGGAGATCTACCATGTCAATGCTTCCATGGCAAACTTCAAGAATGTCTGCCAGTTTGGCTACATCATCACTTGTTCTTTGCAGCCATGTGTCTATCTTCTGATCCAGACCCTTCTGAGAGCTGCCTCTAGAGCCATCAACATAAAACACTAGCGAAATACCTTTCTCCTTAAGTGCCTCAATAAAGCGTGTAATATACTGACGCAGTGACTTGTACTCCCCACCAAGAATGCGCAGATAGAAGTTTCCTCGAAGTTTAGTGATAGCTGCCCAGAATGCACTGAGGATGCAGTGTTGGAAGCTGTAAAAGTCAACAAGAATTTCTATTCCCTGTCTTTGAGCTGCTATTTCAATCAGGTCAACAATTTCAGTGCACTCATCCTGACGTCGGAGGCAGGTACCTAGAAGTCCCTGAACACCCATTGCATCCTGTAACAACAGAGACACATTCAGTGCTGTAATTGATGGCATGATAAAAACTTATTTGTTTTTTCACTACAAATACCTTAAGAGGGGGGGGGGGCAGCACTATGTGGGAGAGTTGGGACTCAAAGGAATTTGGGAATTTGTACGCAAGCAGTTTATAGCACTATTCACAAATAAAGCTTATTGTTCAAAATTAATGAGCAAGACAAATAGAATTATTAAACTATTCGCTAACAGTTTTCATAGTACTTCAATCTATTTGTATAGAGTATAGATTTATAAAAATCTACAAGCATTAATTATAACTTGTTTTAATTAGTTAAGTTGTCTCAAAAGATAATTGTGAACAATCAGCTCATTTTCTATAGCACTAGTGTCTATATACTCCTTGTGCATGAATTTCTTTATATCCAAGCTTTCCCAATCAGCGCTGGCCATCTCACTGCATTATTGCAGATGGTTAACTGCTGTGTGTCTGGGTATAAAGATCTGGGTGTCTGGGATTACTCTTGCATTAAACATTGCATTAAATGTGTCACCAACAGCTGTAAATGGAGCAAAGTGATCAAGGTTATCTGGTCAAAGGCTTAACATTATGATTGAATGAAACCAAATTGATCATGTTTGCTTCATAGGATAATGTGACAAGCTAGGTTCAGGTTACAAATTATGTGCCCTGCCTGAAACACTCTTAAGAGATGTAGTGACTGTAGTGCATAAAGGCACTTCCAACAGCCTTGCTGTTGGGTTAACCCTTTAGCGACATGGTTGAGTGTCAGCCTACTGATCTGAAGGTCCTGGGTTCAAATCCCCATTAGGGACAGGATATTTTTCTCCTCTCAGATTTACTTTAATGGTGTCAGAAGTAAACGGAAGCCTGGTGTGGCTGTCCTGAGATGGGCTTGGGCCCAGAAAAAAGTAAAGGGGGAGGAGTGTAGTGACTGTAGTGCATAAAGGCACTTCCAACAGCCTTGCTGTTGGGTTAACCCTTTAGCGACATGGTTGAGTGTCAGCCTACTGATCTGAAGGTCCTGGGTTCAAATCCCCATTAGGGACAGGATATTTTTCTCCTCTCAGATTTACTTTAGAGATAATGACAGTCAAGACAAGACAAATCAATATTTCAAAATGTTAAAAAATGAAAATAATAAAAGTTTCAAATTTTTAAAAAGATAATCTGAGGAGAGATGTGGTGAGATTACTTCAAAATGGGTGTATTGTTGTATGTTTTTATATCATTATTAGATGTTTTCCTTTGAAAATATTAACATGTTAATGAGAAAATGTTTATTTACGAATTTAATGTTTTAATTTTTACTTAAAAATATTCAGTAGACTAAATGGGGCAACAATATCAATGAAAATGATATAATTACAGTATGTCCGAATTCTAAGCATATCGAAAGTTCTGCCACTCAATACTACATGTAGTAAAGCAGCCCTAGATCTTTTATCATGTTCACATTTTAAATTTATCACCACAATGTGAGGATATAGGCATGAAATATTTGTGACACTTTTGCGATCAAATGTACGCATCCAAGTTAATAGATCTACAAATTGATAAATTTGTTAAATTACACTCGAACTCTGTATTATCGACGCATCTCTATTACCGACGTATTCCGAATATTTTAACATGCAAATCAACACAGAATGGCTTTAACCTAGATTTCTAAAAATTAGTTGATTATATGGTGAATTTTTGGTTTAGATGTTAGTTGTCCTTTACAAATTCAAAGTTTATAAGCTGATATTGTCATGCATACACATCAAAGATAAGTCAAACAAGTACGACGATAATACAGTGGGGCCTGTAATTCCCTTTATTTACTAAAATCAAGCTGGCAAGCAGCAAGCATTAACTCAGGGTAGCCGTAGAAATATTAGAGCGGCCGACATTAAGAAAGGCATGTAAAACGTGCGTTTTCAACGCAAACTTATTACATCGAGAAAAATGTATTATTTAAAAGTACCAAAAAAAAAAAAGAAAATAGATATAACAAATCAAATTATATTTTTATTAAAACTTATTTAAATCCAGCGTTTCTTCTGCGTAATATATAATTTAAAAAAAACACACACACACACAAAACACAGCACGTTGTTAAGTAATACATTATTAAAAGACTACATCAATCATAGATCTGCTCTAATTTAAATTATAAAAGATAACTGAAATTCTATTTAAATGTTGCAAAAACTATTGTTGTAACGTGGGGATTGCCAAATGATATACGATAATTAATAATACGCCAACAGTGAGTGAAACACTTATAGAGGGACATTTAATTGAAAACACAACTATATTAGATTTAAAATCTGATGAATATCTGGATCACTTCCAGGGAATGTGATGCTATGAAATGCATATTTTTACAATGAATACACATTGGTCTTATTTAAAAATGAAACATCAATACTCTAGCTAGGGGATGGCATAAAGAAAAAGCCAATGAATATTTACGCTAGAGAAAGTTAAATAATGTAAAAATAAGCTTAAATGTGTATACTTAACAAAAATATATGAATAAAAAAATCTTGTTACTCAATGAACAACATATGTTTAAAAAGTAAACATGTTTCCCAAATAGAAATGGACAACACCAATACGAAAGCTTTGGCATGGTATTAATAAATAAGCATTCAAAGACGTCAATTACGATGGAATACAGAAACTTACCGTAAAAGTCCGCAATATTTGAATGATCCTTGTGTCACTCCCGATTAATATGACGCAAATAATTATATATGTTTGTTAGCAAAATTAAAATAGCTTATGAAAAATCGCAGCAACAATACCAAAGCCATGGGGTGGCATAGGGTAATAGTCTGTAAAAACAGACGTCAGTAACAGTAAACACAAAGACAATTACACTAAAACAGTATAAAATTGACAGAACCTTGTGTCATGTACAAGGAATGTGACGCATTAAACTATACATATTTGTTAAAAGGACACATAGACGTTATGAAAATATGCAATAAGGATACCCTAGCTTGGGGGGGACATAACGAAATCTGCAATCAAAAAAGACGTCAAAGTCAGTCAATTCACAGCAAATTAGCCTTGAAGCCGAGTATGTTTTTATTGTCGGGACATAGCGCCTCTTAAAGGGAATGTGACACAATGAACGATATATGTTTATACACAAGACGAAATGAACTAACAGAAAAATACAAAGTAAATATCCTAGCTAGGGGATGACATGAAGAAATACTCGATCGAAGAATGGCGTCATAGACAGCTAAAATAATGAAAAACTAAGATAACATGTGTAGAAAAAATGCATCAACAATACCCAAGCTAGGAGATGACATAGAGTAAAAACCGGTCGACAACAGACGTCAGTAATGGTAAAGTCACAGAAAATTACACTAAAAATAGGATATAATTGACAGACCATTGTGCCTTGTACAGAGAATGTGACGCAATAAACTATTCATATTTGTTAAAAGGAAACATAAGCTTTATGAAAATACGAAATGAACTAACACATAAAAGGAAGTAAATATTCTAGCTTGGGTATGGCATGAAGAAATGCTCGATCGAGGAATGACGTCATACACAGCTAAAATAATGAAAAAACTAAGCTAACACGTGAAGATTTGACACACAATACATATTTATCAACACGACTTGTTGCCATAATGGAAAAGGGCAACAACAATTCTCTACCTTGGGGATGATATAAGCATATCTATGATCGAAAACAGACGTTAATTACAATAAAGATACGGAAAGTTGCAGTAAAAGACCGCTATGTGTGAATGGTCTTTGCGTCACTCACGAGGAATGTGACGCAATTAACTATATATGTTTGCGACAACATTAAGATAGCTAATGAAAAAGGGCAGCAACAATACCCAAGCTAGGGGTTTTCACAGGGTAATAGCCGGTCAACAATAGACGTCAGTAACGATAAACACACAGAAAAGTATAATAAACCAGGATATAATTGACAGAAACGTGTGCCTTCTACAGGGAATGTGACGCAATAAACTATACATATTTGTTAAAAGGAAACATAGACTTTATGAAAATATGCAACAAGGATACCTTAGACATAACGGAATATGCAATAAAAAGACGTCAAAGTCAGTAAATTTCTACCTCACTAAGTTAGCATGTGTAGATTTGACATAATTTTGTGGATAAAAAGGCACAATACATAATACAGTTTCATCAACGCGGCATGTTGCCCTTATGGGTCGAGGCAACAACAACACTCTAGCTTTGGGATGACATAAGCATATCTCCGATCGAAAACAGACGCCAATTTAAATGAAACTACAGAGTGTTACAGTAAACGTATGCTTTAGTTATATGGTCCCTGTGTCACTCACAAGGAATGTGACGCAACAACTACATATGTTTGGAAACAAATATGAAATAGGTAATGAAAAAACACAACAACAGTACCTAAGCTTGGGGATGGTCTAGGGTAATAGCCGGTCAACAACAGACGTTTGTAACAGTAATATCATATAAATTTACACTTAAACGATATAACTGGCAGACTATTGTGCCTTGTACAGAGAATGTGACGCAATAAACTATACGTGTTTATTAGATGAACAAATAGTTCTCATGATATTATGCAGCAAGGATACCCTAGCTTGGGGAAGAGATAACAAAATATGCAATCAACAAAGACGTCAAAATTCAGTTAAATCACAATAACTTAGCCTGGAAGACGCGTATGTTGATATTATGGGATTCAGTCTCTCTTAGAGGGAATGTAATGCAATGAACGATATATGTTTATACACAAGACAAATGGAACTGATAGAAAAATGCACCATATATATTCTACCCAGGGAATGATGCGAAGAAATATTCCATCGAACATAGACGTCATTGACAGCTAAAATGACGGAAAACTAAGCTGACATGTGTAGATTTGACCGGATTCTGCGGATTAAAAAAGGTTATGTGACACAGTACATGTTCATCAATACGACATGTTGCCGTAATGGAAAAGGGTAACAACAACACTCTAACTTTGGGTTGTCATAAGCAAATCTCCGATCGATGACAGACGTCAGCAATTTCTGTAAAAGTCAAGTGCATTTGAATGCCCTTGGTGTCACTCACGAGAAATTTGACACAATTTACTTTATGTTTGCAAATAAAATTAAAATAGCTAATGGACAAATGCAGCAACAATACCCAAGCTAGGTGATGGGATAAAGCCCAAGACGGTCAGCAAAAGTCGTCAGTAATAGTAAAATCAAAGAAAATTACAATAAACATAATTGACAGACCCTTGTGCCTCCTACAGGGAACTTTGCGCAATAAACGATACCTATTTCTAAGAGTAAATATGTCCCTGAAAATATGCATCAAGGATACTCTAGCTTGGGGAGGACATGACGAAAAATGCAATAATAGAAAGATGTCAATGTCCGTAAAATCCGAGAAATTTAGCCTGGAAACCAGATATGTTATATTGTCGGTACTCAGTATCACTTACACGGAATGTGACGCAGTGAACGTCATATATTTATACACAAAACGAATTGAACTATTAGCAAAATGCAACATCAATACTGTAGCTAGGGGATGTCATGAGGAAATATTTTATTAAACATAGATGTCATAGATACCTAAAATAATGGGAAACTTAACTAAAATGTGCATTCTTGACAGCATTATGCAAGTTAGAAAGGGAATGTGACACAAGAAACAGTACAGGTTTATAAAAACTACATGTTGCCGTAATGGAAAAGGCAAACAACATTACTCTTGCTTGATAATGATTTGAGCAAATCGCCTATCAGAAACAAACATCAATTACAGTTAATGCACATAAAGATACCGTAAAATATCCGATAGATAAATGAAAGGTTTCTGTGTCATTCACAAGGAACGTGACGCAACCAACTATACATATTTATTGAGAGGACAACATAACCCTTATGAAAATGTGCAAAAAGGATATGCAATCAAAAATCGTCAAACACAGTAAAATCACATAAATTAGTCTGGAAGCTGGATAAGTTAATACTGACGGTACTCAGTGTCACTTACATGGAATGTTATGCAAAGAACGATGTATGTTTATAAATGAAACATGCAACATCAATTATGTTGTAGGAGTTGATTTGAAGAGATATTCGATGGAAAATGGACGTAATAGACAGATAACGGAAAAATAAGCTAAAATGTGAATTTCCATTCTGTGAGTTAAAAAGGGAATGTGACACAAACAACAGTATATGTTCATGACAACTGAAGGTTGCCATAATGGAAAAGGGAAACAACACAATTCTAGCTTGGGATGAACTAAGCAAATGTCCGCTAAGAAGAATACTTCAATTACCACTGAGACAGAGAAAGCTACCGCAAAAATCCGATAGATTTGAATGGTCTCTGTATTATTTATAAGAAAATCTGCAACAGGTAAACCCTAACTTGGGGAAGACATAAACAAGTATGCATAGACACCAAACTCAGTAATATCATAGAAAAGCCCGGTTATAATGAAGAATGCTAGGTCACTGAATTTTACTGAAAATTAGTCTGGAAGTCGGGTATATTTATATTGGCGGAACTTGGTGTCCCTTACAACAATAATACTTAAATAACTTGAGGAAGACATGAAGACATATTCGATCGAAGATAGACATCACAGATAAATGACGAAGGGTACAGTGGTCACTGACTTTTACTGAGGTCTCCAGCTGAGAACTATCTAGAGAGTTTCGATCCTTTATGCCCAGGACTTTCTGCTCGCCCGGATGGCAGATCGGTAGTGATGAACGGACATTACCCCTCAGTAAAAGGCCTCCAGCTCTCTTGCTCTCATTTGCTCCAGACCCAGCTGGATGCCGTGTTAGCTGCCAGGTTCAAGGCTGTATATTTCCTATCCTTTCCAACAGTCCCACACGGATTCGGCGGGAATCCATGGCATCCTACTTTAAATGGGCAAAGTCAGGTCTTCCATCATTGTTCCTCACATGATTTCTGGAGGTCTGTGTACTTCTTTTGGTCTCATTCTCAATGTCATAGATATTTTTGTCCCATGTTTGGGATGCAGAGGCCTTTCAAATAAACTTATTTTTAATGTTGCTTCCAGTATTTGTGTTCTACATGAACCTTGTTTTTGGATTTGCCTGTCATCCTCAAAGTAGATATTGCTTTTGCCCTTTTCTATAACATCTCCGTCTCTGACGTCAATACTCGATCGCATATTTACTTAAGTTATACCCAAGCAATATTATTATTGTTGAATTTTTCTTTTAGGCCAATTTGTATTGTTAATGTCTTTATTTCGCTCATTGCGTCACATTTTCTGTCCAACACAAAGTCCCAATCAAATATACCCATCTTTCATACTATTTTTTATGATTTCACTGTCTTCGACTTCTGACATAACAAAATATACAATCAAAACAGACGTTAAAGTCAGTCAATTCACAGCAAATTAGTCTGGAAGTCGATTATATTTATATTGTTGGGACACAATGCCTTTTACAGGGAATGTGACGCAATGAATGATATATACATGTATTTATACATAAGACGAATTGAACTAGTAGAAAAATGCAACATAAATATTCTAGCTATTCTTTAGGTGCCAGAAGCTGAAACCATGTAGAACTAAAAGAAAGCAAAGATTTACACCATCTTAGGCACAATAATGGACTGATACACTTTTACCGGAAGTATAAATTTTATTGAAATTTGGGGGTAATCGACTGGCAATTTAGCGGTAATGTGCATTCTATGAAGCAGAGCCTTCTTACAAGATGCAAAAGTTGATTTATTTCTGGGTCTTTCTGATAGACAATAAATAGCTCTTTTTACCTAGATAGGGGTTTATCATAACTTGACCATGTTGCAATTTGTTTCCAGCCTTTGGCGAATCACTATAGTATATATAGAAAAAAAACCCTTTTTAGTGGTGTCTAACCTATATATGGGATTCCCACTGAAATTTAAACATGGGGAAAGTTTGTTTCTATGGCTTTATAACGCTGATAAAATACGGATCCTATGTCGGTAAACGGCAGAAAAGGAAAGACAAAAATGCTCTTCGTAACGTCCTTCGATGTGAGGACTGAAATTGAGATTATCTATTAGCAACCAAACAGTCCATAGGCAGAAAAACCTTGTTCTAAACGGTCCATCGAGATTGTACGGTAAAATCTTACTTAATATGCAATGTTTATGCAACATTTAAAGATACTCGCAATATACAACCAGAGTTACTAAATAGATGTCTTGGATGGATAAAATATTTTGTATATATATATATATAATAGGTCAGATTTATTATTTTTGTAGTGTTTCGTTCCTATATTAAATGACATATTACCTTTCACTTGACAACAGCTTTATTTAACTTGTATTTTTAATGCCAGTTCAGTGTGTAAAGTTATAAACCACAGTAGCACATATCTACGTAATGACATTGCTTTGTTATAACATTAGGTCCATCGGGATTAAGGACATACCATATCGTTGTGTTTTTACTGTTTCTCTCAGCTTGTCTCCATTCACTCCACTTTAAATATGTTAAATTTAGGAAATAATAAATATTGTTCATTGCATACATAATTCCGATGCAAAAATATTCCTTACAAAATAATTTTGAAAAAAAAACAATAAGAAACTGAGAAAGAGAAAATATACTTTATTCCAGAAAATACTATCTGAACAATAATTATTCGTCTAATGCTGCACATGTCCAACTTCTGTTTGTACGCTTTAGTTTTTTAGTTAATTATAATAATTTTGGCATTTTTTTTTCTGCATATGTAACATCTTTGAAAACCTTTTAAATGGTATCGGGTTTTACTGTTCTTTTTGTTTTTAACCATTCTATGGTCTCGGAAATATATGTTATAGATTCTTTTTCTGTAGATTTATAGTGTACTGAAAATGTTCAAATAAAAACCATAACTTTCTTTGTTACTTGCTCCCATATTGCTTTAACCTGTTTACCAGTTCAAGTTTCTGGGTCGCCTTTGATGCTTCGTATCAGCGACCTTTTTTTATTGTATTTTTGTGATGTAGGCAATGTAGTATATTTAAATGGGGCTAACGATAAAATTGTTGTTACTGTGTATTATTTAATTGTAGTTTTTTTATTTACCATATACTTATAGCAGTTGGGATTTTTATTGTTAGTTAAATGAATTATTCGGACTTATAATAATCTATTTATTCAAATAAGGGGTGAGGGAGGTGTTACGGTGAGGGTGGTGTTACGGTGAGGGTGGTGTTACGGTGAGGGTGGTGTTACGGTGAGGGTGGTGTTACGGTGAGGGATGTGTTACGGTGAGGGTGGTGTTACGGTGAGGGTGGTGTTACGGTGAGGGTGGTGTTTCGGTGGGGGTGTTGTTACGGTGAGGGTGGTGTTACAGTGAGCGTGTTGTTACGGTGAGGGTGTTGTTACGGTGAGGGTGGTGTTTCGGTGGGGGTGTTGTTACGGTGAGGGTGGTGTTACAGTGAGCGTGTTGTTACGGTGAGGGTGTTGTTACAGTGATGGTGTTGTTAAAGTGATGGTGGAGTTAAAGTGATGGTGGTGTTACGGTGAGGGTGGTGTTACAGTGAGGGTGTTGTTACGGTGAGGGTGTTGTTACGGTGAGGGTGGTGTTACAGTGAGGGTGTTGTTACGGTGAGGGTGGTGTTACGGTGAGGGTGTTGTTACAGCGATGGTGGTGTTACGGTGAGGGTGGTGTTACAGTGAGGGTGGTGTTACAGTAAGGGTGGTGTTACGGTGAGGGTGTTGTTACGGTGAGGGTGTTGTTACAAAGAGGGTGTTGGTACGGTGAGGGTGTTGTTACATTGATGGTGTTGTTACGGTGAGGGTGGTGTTATAGTGAGGGTGGTGTTACGGTGAGGGTATTGTTACAGTGTGGGTGGTGTTAAAGTGATGGTGGTGTTACGGTGAGGGTGGTGTTACAGTGAGGGTAGTGTTACGGTGAGGGTGTTGTTACGGTGAGGGTGGTGTTACAGTGAGGGTGTTGTTACGGTGAGGGTGTTGTTACGGTGAGGGTGGTGTAACAGTGATGGTGTTGTTAAAGTGATGGTGGTGTTACGGTGAGGGGGGTGTTACAGTGATGGTGTTGTTAAAGTGATGGTGGTGTTACGGTGAGGGGGGTGTTACGGTGAGTGTGGGGTGGTGTTACAGTGATGGTGGTGTTACGGTGAGGGTGTTGTTACGGTGAGGGTGGTGTTACGGTGAGGGTGTTGTTACGTGAGGGTGGTGTTACGGTGAGGTGGCTGTTACGGTGAGGGTGTTGTTACGGGAGGGTGATGTTACGTGAGGGTGTTGTTACATGAGGGGGTGTTACGTGAGGGTGGTGTTACGTGAGGGGGGTGTTACGTGAGGGTGGTGTTACGTGAGGGGGTGTTATGTGAGGGTGGTGTTACGTGAGAGGGGTGTTACGGTGAGGGTGTTGTTACGTGAGGGTGGTGTTACGTGAGGGTGGTGTTACGGTGAGGGGGTGTTACAGTGAGGGTGTTGTTACGTGAGGTTGTTGTTACGGTGAGGGTGGTGTTACAGTGAGCGTGTTGTTACGGCGAGGATGGTGTTACGGTGAGGGGGTTGTTACAGTGATGGTGGTGTTACGGTGAGGGTGTTGTTACGTTGAGGGTGGTGTTATAGTAAGGGGGTGTTGTTACGGTGAGGGTGGTGTTACGGTGAGGGGGGTGTTACGGTGAGGGTGGTGTTACGGTGAGGGTGGTGTTACGGTGAGGGTGGTGTTACAGTGAGGGTGGTGTTACGGTGAGAGTCGTGTTACAGTGATGGTGGTATTACGGTGAGGGTGGTGTTACGGTGAGGGTGGTGTTACGGTTAGGGTGTTGTTACGGTGATGGTGGTGTTACAGTGATGGTGGCGTTACAGTGAAGGTGGTATTACGGTGAGGGTGGTGTTACGGTGAGGGTGGTGTTACAGTTTGTTATTTTACAAATGTGACTGATTTTGTGACTTGGAAAAAGGGCGCATATGTTTGTTAATAAATTAACAAACCTATAACAGGTTCATTAATAGGACTATGTTATATATTAATCTTAATTGTTTATTTACTACTTTGCCGACTCACAATCAAGGGCTTTCTCTGTATTATTCGTACTGTCGCAATGACAGGGTTGTTCTGTATTTTTTCATTTATTACAAAAAGACTTGACATAGTAATTAAGATAGACACATATAAATTAAGTAATTATGTGCCATTATTCTTACACGTCTCTTGAAATTAAGGTCTTCAATTTCATTTATGCAAGAAAGACAGATGAAGCAAGGGCAATAACTTAGAAATGCGCTCATTGTTTTTGAAAATAAATCAAATACAGTGTGTATCTATTATTGGTTAAAGGGAATGGGCATTTGGTTGTGTAAAAGAATATTGTAGTTATGCTTCAATGAAATGTGAGTTAATTAATTGAGAAAACTCTCGGCAAAAAACGAAACAAAACAAAAAAAACAACAACAGCGAAGACACGATTGCATAACCACAATGGCGCTAAATTGTGCTCTTTTTTATTTTGTGCTATAAACTTATGTTAATTCTGTAAGATATAGCCTAGATGCATTACTAAATGCGACTACAATTAAATGAGAGAGTCAATAAATCTTATACGCAGTAAATTTTACGTTTATTACATAAAATTAAAGCGCAAATATAAATACGAAGAACACGAGCGTGTATAAATAGTCAGCAATTATTAATTTCAATTCCAAATGTTTAAATATGGCATTTGAATGTCAAACAGCATCGATTATATTTATAACAACTGCCTTGTGAACATTTTCATTGCGGAATGTAAAAGATCCTAGAATTAATCCACATAAACATGATGTTAACACGGCATAGTTCAGCCAGCTTGTAGTTCTAAATTCTAACTCAAAAAGTAGTCCCAGGACAAATAACCTCCGACACAGATTAGTGACCGCGTGCATGATAACAGTCATGTGTTTGAGAACAACGGCAGTGGAGAGGTAGGAAAAAATCACGTGGAATGTTGATGATGTCACAAGGTAGATTCCCGCCATGAAGCTGTCTTGAGCACTCCGGTCTTTGAGAATTATAACTAGACCAAGACAAAACCACACAACGAAGAAGCTAAAAGCGACCAAAATCACATTCCGCTTGTATCTTGAACACGTCTGGTTGCCCAAATCTTTTGTATAGGCTTGTTTGATCACAGAGTTCCTCACTGCTATCAGGATGTTTGCGACAAAAATAAGAACAGTACGCAGTGGGATGATCAAACCCATTTTAGCTTCGAAAGACAGTAACAACGTTCCAATTGCAATGGCGGGCAGGCAGGAGAACTGGATGGTTGTCAGACCGAGGCCGAAGAGAAATGACTGCGCTCCTTTGTCCGGCAGCGGTTCCATCATCTTTAACACGAATGAATATGGATGGTTTAGTTCCGACAGACACAGATTCATTGAAAAACTAGCCATCACGTGACACACGACGACTGTAAGGAACGAGTGTTTCCGAACAATAACGACGTCATGGACGATTGGTTTGATGAGCACGAGGAAAAGGATCGTCTGTAGGCCAGTGAGACAGAGGAGATTCAAGCTCTGGTAGGAGAGATGGTTCCTTCGCGTCAGACGTAGAAACATCATGGCGAAATAATAGCTGAGAAATGACGTCAAGGTCCAGGCGGTGAGTATAATCACAGTACGTAACGTTGGCGCCTTCATCGTCGTAGTCAGTAATGAAGTGGGTCACCAGTAGATAGAACTCCTTCAAAGTTAGATATGCTTACTTATAACTGCATTTTATGTTATGTGTCTACGTTAAACAACTTCAAATGGCACACGAATATGACACTGACATAGAAACCATCACATAACAACATTGCATTTTTTCATAAATGACGTCAGTAATATAGTATATCTTTCCATTGGTACTATCATATCGCTTTGTCAACTCTTGATCTATTTATTAATCGTAACAAGAACTATGTCCAAATCATTCATTTGATGTACCGGTTATGCTATGTATGAAGATCGCTTGTTTAAGAGTATTCATGAATGTTCAGTTAAATTCCGTTACACGTTGGAGATGTCTCACATAAACTGTTTTATTCTCCAATCACTCTGACCTATACACTATTTACATGCCAAACGCGGTGTCGTTTTAACAAAAGTGTTGAAACGTTGTGAAAATACTAAAAACCAATGTACAGTTACAGTATGTACTACTATCTAACACGCCCCAGGCATTTAAATTGATTCACGCGGATTGCACATCACGCGCAAGATGATTGACATGTCATTGCGGTAAATCACTACAAACTTCCGGTTTAATACACAATATTTTGTCATTTCCGGTGAAGTATCTATCTAGCGCCTTTAGGTCCCTTTGAACTGGTCAAGCACATTGTTAAGATTGTAATTATCACTTTGCCCTTCGTATCATTATGAAGGCAGACATTTAACTTACGTGAAGGTTCATCATGGTCGGCAGCCTTGGAGCATATTTTGATTCAAAACGAATTTAATCGGGTACATTCTTAAGAGAGACGAAATTCTTGGGGAAATAAATTCAGATATTTGCCATGTTTAAAATAAACAAAGAACATGTACCCCATATTTTTAAATCAATTCTTAGCGTTACATCTACCGTACTTGGACAAAGCCAAATAAAGCACCGAATGCAGTAAAATATATATTTCTGATACTGTTCAACGTATCGTCTAACCTTATCTTCGTAGATAGTTTCTTGGGCATACAGTTCCATGCGCATTTACAACTTAATGCAACGCAAAATTGGTTTGAAACGCAACTTTTATTAAACATTTTATATTATTTCTTACGAAATGAGACAGAAACACGAATTATAAAAACATCCATGTTTGAAGGTTGACGTTATTTTCTTTCGAATAGCAATTCGAATAGGACATATTCCAATTGATTGCTACTCTCTGGTTCTTTCGCCGCAGGTGCATTTTGTGCAAATAGGTACAAGTCACATTTCGTTCTGAATAAGATAGTTACATTAAGAACATAGGAACCAAACATGGATGGTGTGTTTACTATACCACTTATATTGATTTTGTCGAATACTTGTCCGTTGCAGCACATATTGGGTTTCATCTTCATACTCTTAGAAACGTTTATAAGATTGATACAATACCTAGTGGTCTATGGTGCCATTTAGATCTGACACCAATCTGAACGTAAAGTACGTACACATAAAGATTATAAATGCAGCAAATGCAAAAGGTCTAAAACGGTAAGTGTATGAGACAATCTGCAGAGTTTCTGGTGCATTTGTTTATTTGATATTTCATTGGATTTTTTATTTTATTTTATTAGATTTACATTTTTAAAGAGGAACAATTTAAAGGTTCAAATTGTCACTTTGAATTAAATATACAACTAAAACAACAATCGTGTAATTGCGCTTATGCGCCTTACAACAAGTTTTATTGTAGGATTTAGCACATTATTATCGATATTCTCAACTCATACTGTTACACTAATTACATTTATATTATAAACATACATGTTAAAAAACAACACAAGTTGGCCAGTTTGTAAAACCGCACCTCGTTACATGTAAAGCTAGCCTTACTGCAAGAGAGCCTTATTGTCGTAGTAGTTTGCGTACGTTTTAACCGGAAGTTCGGTGGATTCCTTTAGTAGTCTTTCTAGTTGCGTATTTTGTAATCGGAACTTCTCTGGCAGTTCCGTCATCACTTGTTGCTTTTTAAATATAAAGCTTGCGTATGTATCATTTGGAACTCCCGGGGTAATTCCGTCAGTAGTCTTTCTAGTCGACATTCGTATCAGTCAGACTTCCTCGGGTATTTCATCATCTGTCTATCTAGTTGTGTATGTTTTTAGCGGAACTTCTCGTCGGAAACGTCTAGTATCAGTTCTTCATGTTGTGTATGTTTCAATCGGAACATCTCGCGTTATTCCGCCATCAGTCATTAATCGACGAAAACTTCCGATTGGTTTGTGTTTTGTCCTTTGTATCGTATCGCAGGTGTCAACCAACATCTCAGCTGCACTATTTATTTCTTCTCCTAGATAAATAACTTATATTTCTGATCTCCATTGAAAGCATCACACATAGGATATAATAATATAGTTCCGGTTAGAATTATGAGCTATCTCATTCTCTCATGTTATCTCATTGTTCGATATGAATCTATGTAACCGGTATTTGCAGTACCGTTATCAACACGGTACAAAAACAACAAAGGCATTTTGTATACTTCCCATATAACGTAGATTCACATGCCTCGATCTCTTTAAGAAGCCAGCATTAGCCTAGATTTTGATATGACGTGATTTCAAAAGGAAAAAAGTAATTGGTGACAGCGTCTTCTTAACTTAAAAATAGCGAATTGTTTGGCGTGGCTCAGATAGGATATACATGTACATGTTTACAATGATGACTGGGGTGTCATACTCCACTTCACACACACATATTTATAGGATGTCATTAAACTGCGGAATCTTTTCAAATACCAATAATTAACATGGTTGCTTTCCAAACTTAACCGTCAGGAAGTACCCGCGAGTTTGCCTCACAGCGTTACGGTAGTTGCTCAAGCGCATTCGGCTCATTTGAGTGAACTACCCACATGTTATTTATAGATGACGCGATTTTACCTGACAAACAAAATCGTACAACCTTTGAATGAACCATATGCAAAAATTAACTGAACAAAGAATTGTGCATTTTTATTTACACATTAACCAAATATACGGGTGCAATTCTTTTGATCAAAAACCGAAAGCATGCATTGTACACAATACACGAGCATATCGGTCTATGGCAAAAGCGAAAAGCACACGTCCTTCTTACAGTGCCTTCATGTTATGTGTTCTTGGTTAAAATACGTGAGCAAAGCATTGTTATATTTAATTACATATTACACGAACATATCGTTCTCGGACAGAAACCGAAAGCACAGTTTTGCATACACCATCCTTTCATGTCATTGTTATGTGCAAACTGTGCTGATACGGTACAAACAAGATCTTTAGCCATCGGCAGAATGGGTTCTTGCGACAGCATATCAGCGGGGGTATCTAGCTGGCTCGGACTTGGAACATCAGAAAATATGTTAAACAGAAACTCCTTCTTGTCACCGTCTTTTTGCTCAACTTTGGCAAATAAGTCATTTCTAAGAATCACATTGTCGACCGATGCTTTATGTTGTTGCATTCGTTCCTTGTCGGCTTCCTCTCGCAAACCTTGCACGGGCGCTTTCGTAACCTTCAGATAAGGTAGATCAAATAGCAGTTTCTGGGTGACGGATTTAGGTTTAACACTTGAGTGATACGAATCAACCACATCTTTCCAGGTGTTTGGCCTTACTCGGAGGAGCCGTTGTGCTCGCCTGGGTGGAGTTGGTGTAAAGGTTTGCACTCTTGTGGTTGGGAAGAATGCCGGCGGTTTTGTTTGAAGAACAATTTCCTTAACTGTTTGTACCATGTTTACCTCGCTGGGAACTAAGGACTGTACGACCGCGGTGTGCTGTTTAAACATGTGTGCACTGGGTGCAGGATTAATGTAGGGCTCGTTGTGATTAAGTAGCCGGTCACAATCACACATGGTGACAGGGCATGTCAGATTATCCCGCGGACACAGCCTCATACACCATTCGTGGATGATTGGATTGTGGTGGAACTCTCTTGCTGCGAAACACTTGGCTGTTGGCAGTTTCCTGATTTTTCTCTCATTCTCGTAAAATTTACGAATAGCATCTATAGCAATACGCTGAGCGTCAGCCACGATCTGGTGAAAGCTCGAAACTCTTGACTCGACGGAATTCGTCGTCAGTTTATTTAATGTGGTAGCAAGATATGACGGCATTAACGTTGTCAATGTACTGGTCAGAGTGCTGGGGGCGTGATTGAGGTGATGGTTCGTCACCGGTATTCTTTTAACGTCTCTTGACGTCATCATAAGTTTATGTGACGCAGAGCCAAGGTCATTTAGCCCCACCTTGCCGGAATATTGGTCTTCTATTGGGACGGGGTCGTGGTGAATGGTGGACGGTATGTCGGCAATGGCAACGTCGGAGCAGCCATAGAACTCTTCCTGAGGACCATCACCCTTACCGCACCGACCAGACTCGCAGCCCCACCGGCTACCTGCAAGATATATCAATTTGAAATATTTTGAAAGTATTTATTGAAGTAATAAATACTTAAAGAAATTATGATGATATTAAATCTATCATCGATATCGACTTCGTGCGCCTATATAATTTAACCTTAGTTTCTTGTTAATTGTGTCGATTTTTTTATTAATTAAAAACTGAAATTACAAGGTGTCGGAATTAACAGGATAAAGAAGTAACGTTGTTTTACTAAAGTTTCATCTTTTTCTTTATTAAAATCCTGGTTTTCAATAGTCTTTACAATACTTCGGTTATCTGCGGTTGTTTGGTACAGAACTTAAGTTTTGTCAGATGTGTTTCTTCTTATTAAAGGCCATAATATCAAACTTCACCAAAAATTGAATTTTTACAGCGAGAGAAACCCGAGAACCGAACTGTGTAACAAACGTTCCTACAAGGAATTCAAAGAACTTTAACCACCTCAATAGGTGGGCTGTTGTACACACAGACCTGTGACCTTTTTTTAATGTTGGTTCGAGACTCATATGTGCTCGGAGAATAGTTTAAAGGGTATACTACTTTAAAAGCGACTTGGTCATAGTCATTGTATTTTTCTTTCAAATACATGGCTAAACCACAATAAATAATGTTATTGTATGTGGCACTGTGAGTGATTGTGGGTATATGTCTACTGCATGTGGCGCGTAGATGTAGTGTGGGTGTATGTCTACTTTATGTACCGCTTTTAGAGAGATTGTGGTCATATGTCTACTGCATGTGGCGCGTAGATGTAGTGTGGGTGTATGTCTACTTTATGTACCGCTTTTAGAGAGATTGTGGTCATATGTCTACTGCATGTGGCGCGTAGATGTAGTGTGGGTGTATGCCTACTGCATGTACCGCTTAGAGAGATTGTGGGTATATGTCTACTGCATGTGGCGCGTAGATGTAGTGTGGGTATATGTCTACTGCATGTGGCGCGTAGATGGAGTGTGAGTATATCTCTACTGCATGTGGCGCGTAGATGGAGTGTTGGTATATGTCTACTGCATGTGGCGCCTAGATGGAGTGTGGGTATATGTCTACTGCATGTGGCACGAAGAAGGATTGTGGGTATATGTCAACTGCATTTACCGCTTAGAGAGATTGTGGGTATACGTCTACTGCATGTGGCGCGTAGATGGAGTGTGAGTATATGCCTACTGCATGTGCGCGTAGAAGGATTGTGGGTATATGTCTGCTGCATGTGCGCGTAGAGGGATTGTGGGTATATGTCTACTGCATGTGCGCGTAGAGGGATTGTGGGTATATGTCTACTGCATGTGGCGCCTAGATGGAGTGTGAGTATATCTCTACTACATTTGGCACGAAGAAGGATTGTGGGTATATGTCAACTGCATTTACCGCTTAGAGAGATTGTGGGTATACGTCTACTGCATGTGGCGTGTAGATGTAGTGTGGGTATATGCCTACTGTATGTGCGCGTAGAGTGATTGTGGGTATATGTCTTCTGCATGTGCGCGTAGAGGGATTGTGGGTATATGTCTACTGCATGTGCGCGTAGAGGGATTGTGGGTATATGTCTACTGCATGTGGCGCGTAGATGGAGTGTGGGTATATGTCTACTGCTTGTGGTGCGTAGATGGAGTGTGGGTATATGTCTACTTCATGTGGCGCGTAGATGGATTGTGGGTATATGTCTACTGCATGTGGCGCGTAGAGGGATTGTGGGTATATGTCTACTGCATGTGGCGCGTAGATGGAGTGTGGGTATATGTCTATTGCATGTGGCGCGTAGATGGATTGTGGGTATATGTTTACTGCATGTGCGCGTAGAGGGATTGTGGGTTTATATCTACTGCATGTGGCGCGTAGATGGAGTGTGGGTATATGTCTACTGCTTGTAGTGCGTAGATGGAGTGTTGGTATATGTCTACTGCATGTGGCGCGTAAATGGAGTGTGGGTATATGTCTACTGTATTTACCGCTTAGAGAGATTGTGGGTATACTTCTACTGCATGTGGCGCGTAGATGGAGTGTTGGTATATGTCTACTGCATGTGGCGCCTAGATGGAGTGTGGGTATATGTCTACTGCATGTGGCGCGTAGAAGGATTTCGGGTCTATGTCTACTGCATGTGGCACGTATAGGGCATCGTGGTATATGTTTACTGCATTTACCGCTTAGAGAGATTGTGGGTATACGTCTACTGCATGTGGCGCGTAGTTGGAGTGTGGGTATATGTCTACTGTATGTGGCGTGTAGATGTAGTGTGGGTATATGTCTACTGCATGTGCGCGTAGAGGGATTGTGGGTATATGTCTACTGCATGTGCGCGTAGAGGGATTGTGGGTATATGTCTACTGCATGTGGCGCCTAGATGGAGTGTGAGTATATCTCTACTACATTTGGCACGAAGAAGGATTGTGGGTATATGTCAACTGCATTTACCGCTTAGAGAGATTGTGGGTATACGTCTACTGCATGTGGCGCGTAGATGGAGTGTGTGTATATGTCTACTGCATGTGGCGTGTAGATGTAGTGTGGGTATATGCCTACTGTATGTGCGCGTAGAGTGATTGTGGGTATATGTCTTCTGCATGTGCGCGTAGAGGGATTGTGGGTATATGTCTACTGCATGTGCGCGTAGAGGGATTGTGGGTATATGTCTACTGCATGTGGCGCGTAGATGGAGTGTGGGTATATGTCTACTGCTTGTGGTGCGTAGATGGAGTGTGGGTATATGTCTACTTCATGTGGCGCGTAGATGGATTGTGGGTATATGTCTACTGCATGTGGCGCGTAGATGGAGTGTGGGTATATGTCTACTGCATGTGGCGCGTAGATGGATTGTGGGTATATGTCTATTGCATGTGCGCGTAGAGGGATTGTGTGTATATGTCTACTGCATGTGCGCGTAGAGGGATTGTGGGTATATGTCTACTGCATGTGGCGCGTAGATGGAGTATGGGTATATGTCTACTGCATGTGGCACGTACAGGTATTGTCACATACGTGAGAACATACACACCCGAATAACTAGATCACTGTAGCTATTTTTGACTGTACCTTAAATCATTTCACACAGGCTGTTGCTACGGCAGTTAATGTTGCGCATGACACAGATATCAGACTCGGGGAATCGTATCCTTGTCTTAATGCTGGAAACGATTCTTGACGCAAATAAGAAAAGTAGGGTTGTTATGTTTTGGTGGTCCGTGTATATAATGAAGTTAGTATTTAAATTAAACAAAAATAAATTAGTTACTGACATCATTTAATTTAACACAATTAAATGATATACTTTAATCCCACCTTTATTTCACAAGATAAATCTTAAATCAGTTTGAAACCTAAACGATGTTTTACATCGCCTCGTACTGAGTCACGTGACCTAAAATCGTCTGAGACTGTGACAGATGTAAATGTAATGAACCGACAATGTTACAGAGAGGACTAGCTTTGCGGCAGTGTAAGTATAGTTCCATATTATTTATGTACATGTCATTTGATTGTTTTTATTATTGTAGAGTGTATCAATAATATTATTCTGACTATCCCTATACGGGTGCGATGGCTGAAGCGAGTAAATATATGAAGGCTCTGCTGTAATATTTTAATGGAATGGTAAATATTACTATCGATACAAATAAGAAAATTCCCTTAAGTTCGACATAATGTGTTGTGTGCATGAACATTAACTGCTGAAACAACAGCTTTTGTGAAATTATTTACGGTACTGTAAAAATAGTCACAGTGTAATTGATAAAAGGGATAAGAGTTTTTAATTGGAAGTCTTTAAGCGCACACTTAGGTTGAAGTGTTAGAAGGACAAGAACCTTACCTGTTCTGTAGCGCCATTGTATCACACAATGGTCACACTGCAACCCTTCAGGCAGCTTGGCTGTCATGTTTACCTCCCCTCCCTTAGCTGGGTCAGTAATAAAGTACTTGTACACCGCCTGACCTGCAACACATGACGTCATATCTACAGTAGATACAAGCAAGTTGGGAATAACAGGGTTACAGTATACAAGAAGCAGGTATTGATGATCTTCCAAGATGCGTAAAGTCTTTATTATTTAGCTACAAGAGACAAGTTGTGTCGCCCCGTACACAGCAGGTGCGCATCCAGGATATTTTCAGCGAGTAGATTGTCCTAACTGAGCGGCCACCAGAGTTGCTAGCCGTGCTAGGGGTCTAGCACTCCCCCAGAAAACCTTTGAAATGTAGCAGCCAAATAGTGCCATTTTCCAAACTGTTTGTTAGTAACAAAGATAAGATATAATCATATTTTTGCCAAGAGATAATGGCAGATGTCTTAGTTAAGGAGAACTTTAGGTGCGCGTAATGTTAGGGGTCTGGGGCATGTTCTCACAGGAAGAGTGCTGACATCTAGAATAGTGCCATTTCCTGCATCTCAGATGCTTGGCAGACCTTCAGGTTTTACACAAACTTCTCAATTTCAATGCGTTTTTAACACATTTTAAGCGTAAATACGTGCTTACCCGTCTTATCTGTAGCATTGAACATATATGTGAAATAATCCTTCTAGTGCCATAAAGATGTGACACCATGAAATGTCAAAAATACATTCATGGAAGCTGGATCCGCCCTTGCACAGGTATAGTTACACCGTTCAACACAAAGAGTGGTATGTGTCAAGTAAATTACATGTTTAATGTATGTATCTGATATTATTTAGACTTATGCAACCAAAAACTTGTCACGATAACTTACAATCCTGAACAAAAGAGGCGCACCAAGTTGTTCAGATATTATGTATATTTATAGTCCGGCACCTAGGTATAGTTACCGCGCATCTCCTCCTCCCCCCCCCCCCCCCCCCCCTAGTTTTTTTTTCATGGTTGCCAACATGTTCGCTAGGGTGCCCAGAAACAGAATCTCTAATGTACTCAAAAATTAACTTTTGGGGCAATACGAAAACTAATGGTTGCCATGGCAACCGTCATGAAATTTTGATAGCTGAATTTGTTGAGCAAAGTGCTTATATTCTTTTCGAAAATGGTGATAGAATAGAAACTGGTATTCAATTAAAGGTTATTTAATGGCCATTATGGTCATGTGGCAACTATACAAATTAGCACTTATGAATGGTTTTAAATTTTGCCGACTGACCGTTCCAAGGCGGTAACTGATGGTTTTTCTGTTTGTGTGTTATGTCTCGTCTCTGTGTTTTTGTCACATTTACATTTACCTTGTTTGCCTTTGTCTACAGGTAGATAAAATTTAAATATCTGTGAAAATTTTGATAGGACCTTTTCTTATTTACTTATTTCGATAAGATGATTAAAATATTTTAATTTAAAAGCAATATTCAAACAATGTCAACAATTTCTAAAATTATAATTATACATACTTGTACCCCTACCAGTATAACACGTGTTGGTCAAAGTTATATATGATTTAGTTAATTTAATGATTTTTATATACTTTTTATCTTTTTTTGTCCACATTTTGTTCAATCAATCTTACTGCATAATTTGGCTAGAAGTCGGCATATAATTAACATAACATTACGGACTTATTTAAGATTTGAAATAATTAGATATGCAAATTGGCCAACGTAATTATTCATACATCTTAATAAGAATCTAGAAATATCTGTCAATTTTGACTATCATTAAGCTAACTGAGTAGTATCAATTTATTTAAATGAAATTGGGTTAAACTCTTAAAATTGTTTTTGATATGAGAATTAAATTGTTTTTAATATGTGAATTAATTATTTCTCCGATTGTCTAAATGAATGAGGTATATAATTTTCTTTTCATATGAATATTTTTTCTAAAACACCATGACAGAGTTTCACATGTGTATGTAACTTCTGTGCGTAACCAAGCTCTAAAATGTTTAAATGTATTATTATTTTATTCTCCAATATGGTGCTTCCTCTTTTACCAATATTATGCGATTTTCCCCCTGCAGTTTCCGGGTTTATTACATTAAAACCATGTCTGTGTTTCTTTTAATGTTTAGCTTAACGAAACATCTCCTCGACCTTTCCATACTACCAGGAGCCGGCGCCCTTGTGCCACGCCCTTTTGAAATCTCGTGCATTTTGATCTGATATGTCCAACATTTCAAAAAAATTGTGGACAACTCCTTTTAAGGGAATATTTCCTAGATATTTTTTAGCAGATAGACAAAACAATATCTATTATCGCAACAAACATGCCGTTTTTATTATGGAACAATGTTGTAACATTTGCCACCGTTTATCATCTGAGGAGATGACATTTTTACTTTTAATAAGCTCAAAATGCAACAAGAAATCAGACTTTATAGGCTGAACAATTTATTTGATGCTAATACCTTGTTATATGAAGCAATACATTTTATTGTTATGCTTCAGTTGTCTTACTTATTCAAAATCTTTGCCACAGGCCCACATCATGTCACATTTAGTAACAATTTGTGCTGTCTAGTGCTGTTTTCTGCTATAAGAATTCGGGGATTCATTCTATCAGACAACAATTCTTAGCTGAATGTCAATTTTTATGTTAAGAGTGTTTTTCTGTCATCAGTAATGACAATACTTTGATCTTACTCCCTTGATAACATCATTTTTAACTAATGAACACTATAAAATGTTTACATTTGGTGTAATCTACACAAAGAATCGCCAAACAATCCAGCTTTGTTGACTGTTTACCTTCAATATATTGTTCTTACCACCCTTAGATATAGCTGACAATTAGCTCCTACACATTGTTTTAATAACATACCTATATATGTATACATACAAAATCCCATCAAGACAATGTGGCAGTTGTATTATCAGTTTTATAGACAGTTATATCACAAGCAAAATGCAGGAGTAAACTAAACAATTTTGCACAACTGTATTTCTACCAAACTTCTGCAATATCAGATGAATAAATTTTAAACTTTATATGTCAGTTTATTGAATTAGAACAACCGAGTTATAACCAGTGGTGGTAAGGCAGTTTTGTGTGCTAAATTATAGCAATATTGACTTCCAGTGCAACATAGGGCCAACATACACTAGGAATGACATATCGTATTAATATTCCTTGATTTAGTCTTTGACCCCTCACGGCCTCGAAATGTTCCACCTTATATAAAAAGACATTTTGCTTGACATTTAGAACTCACACCATTTATGAGAATCATCATCAGAGGGCTCTATGTTCTGGAAACATATCTGGTGGCTACTGTGATATGCTAGGACAGACTGTCAGTTTATAATTTAAAATTTAAATTATATATATATATATATATATATATATATATATATATATATATATATATATATATATATATATATATATATATATATATATATATATATATATATATATATATATATAATATATATATAACAAATTTAAATTTTTGTTTAAATTATTGTAAAACGCATTTAACGTATCTGTACTCTGAAATATCACAATCAGAAATTCTTTAGATGATACCCTTTAACTTGCACTCCAGATCTACCTTTTAACTTGCACTTGTACCTGTTGCAAATAAAAGGCTAAATAAAGAACAACAGGTGTGTTCTCTAGCTAGGCCCATATATAATTATAGGAAGTTAATAGTACCACTTACTGAATAGATAAAATATTGGACACTAGAAGAAAGGTATTGTGTTTTATCACATCACATTGGTCATAAATATTTTCTTGTTCATCAATTTGCTTTAATTTAACTTGAATAGAATTTAATAATTTGACATCACAATCGAACAACAACAACAACAACAACAACAACAAACACACAGACAAACAAAAGCAAAAACAAACACATTTATTTTAGGTCTGAAAAGACCTTCAGGCATTTTAAAATAGAAGAAATGATTGTTGTCTATTCCTAAGAGACATTTTAAAGCCCTCTATAACTTATAATATGGCTAATGCAACTAAATAATGTTTAATAATACACAATAATAAATAATTAGTATAATAAAATTGAATACATGTTTATTACTTAAACTGTCTCGTTAAAAAGATATAAGACATATAAGGGCTGTTATCTTGTTATTTTAACTAAAATTTTTTGTTTAAACATCTGTTTATAGAAGTCACTATTTTAGTAAATACTTATTATTTATATAATGAATTCATTATAACGAGAAATAACTGGTACTAGTCAACAATAGACTAATCTTATTTCATAAAAAATGTTACTTAGCAATAAAAATATATTTATAGAGTTTTTTGCTGTGATAAATTTAAAGCGTAGTGTTAAGCCACATGTGTATAAATTGTACAAAAACAAAAGATTTTGGCAGACTATCTTAATAAAGGACACAGCTGTTTGATAAGGGTCAACACTACTTGCTACTAATTCGTAGTCAAACTGTTTGGTATATATGCGTAAAGTGTTAGACAAAACCTGTGAACACACTTGTGTCAGACAAGATCTGTGAAGACACCACACTAGTGGCAGACAAGATCTGTGAACACACCACACTTGTGTCAGACAAGATCTGTGAACACACCACACTTGTGTCAGACAAGATTTATGAACACACCACACTTGTGTCAGACAAGATCTGTGAAGACACCACACTTGTGTCAGACAAGATCTGTGAACACACCACACTTGTGTCAGACAAGATTTATGAACACACCACACTTGTGTCAGACAAGATCTGTGAAGACGCCACTCTTGAGTCAGACAATATCTGTGAACACACCACACATGTGTCAGACAAGATCTGTGAACACACCACACTAGTGGCAGACAAGATCTGTGAACACACCACACTTGTGTCAGACAAGATCTGTGAACACACCACACTTGTGTCAGACAAGATTTATGAACACACCACACTTGTGTCAGACAAGATCTGTGAAGACACCACACTTGTGTCAGACAAGATCTGTGAACACACCACACTTGTGTCAGACAAGATTTATGAACACACCACACTTGTGTCAGACAAGATCTGTGAAGACGCCACTCTTGAGTCAGACAATATCTGTGAACACACCACACATGTGTCAGACAAGATCTGTGAACACACCACACTTGTGTCAGACAAGATCTGTGAACACACCACACTAGTGTCAGACAAGATCTGTGAACACACCACACTTGTGTCAGACAAGATTTATGAAGAAACCACACTTGTGTCAGACAAGATTTATGAAGAAACAACACTTGTATCAGACAAGATTTATGAAGAAACCACACTAGTTTAAGAAAAGATTTATGAAGACACCACACTTGTGTCAGACAAGATTTATGAAGAAACCACACTTGTGTCAGACAAGATTTATGAAGAAACCACACTAGTTTAAGAAAAGATTTATGAAGACACCACACTTGTGTCAGACAAGATTTATGAAGAAACCACACTTGTGTCAGACAAGATTTATGAAGAAACCACACTTGTGTCAGACAAGATTTATGAAGACACCACACTTGTGTCAGACAAGATTTATGAATAAACCACACTTGTGTCAGACAAGATTTATGAAGAAACCACACTTGTGTCAGACAAGATTTATGAAGAAACCACACTTGTGTCAGACAAGATTTATGAAGACACCACACTTGTGTCAGACAAGATCTGTGAACACCCCTACAAGCGTCAGACAAGATCTGTGAAGACACCACACTAGTTTTAGACAAGATTTATGAAGACACCACACTAGTTTTAGACAAGATCTGTGAAGACACCACACTTGTTTTAGACAAGATTTATGAAGACACCACACTAGTTTAGACAAGATTTATGAAGACACCACACTTGTTTTAGACAAGATTTATGAAGAAACCACACTAGTTTAAGAAAAGATTTATGAAGACACCACACTTGTGTCAGACAAGATCTGTGAACACCCCTACAAGCGTCAGACAAGATCTGTGAAGACACAACACTAGTTTAAGACAAGATTTATGAAGACACCACACTAGTTTTAGACAAGATCTGTGAAGACACCACACTTGTTTTAGACAAGATTTATGAAGACACCACACTAGTTTTAGACAAGATTTATGAAACACCACACAAGTGTCAGACAAGATTTATGAAGACACCACACTAGTGTCAGACAAGTTTTATGAAGACACCACACTAGTTTTAGACAAGATTTATGAAGACACCACACTAGTGTCAGACAAGATCTGTGAACACACCACACTAGTGTCAGACAAGATCTGTGAACACACTACACTAGTGGCAGGCAATATCTGTGAAAACTTCACACTAGTGTCAGACAAGATCTGTGAACCCACCACAGTAGTGTCAGACAAGATCTGTGAACACAACCCCACATGTGTCAGACAAGATCTGTGAACACAACCCCACATGTGTCAGACAAGATCTGTGAACACACCACACTAGTGTCAGACAAGATATGTGAACACAACCCTACATGTGTCAGACCAGATCTGTGAACACAACCCTACATGTGTCAGACAAGATCTATGAACACAACCCTATACGTGTCAGACCAGATCTGTGAACACAACCCTACATGTGTCAGACAAGATCTATGAACACAACCCTATACGTGTCTGACCAGATCTGTGAACACAACCCTACATGTGTCAGACAAGATCTATGAACACAACCCTACATGTGTCAGACAAGATCTGTGAACACAACCCCACATGTGTCAGACAAGATATGTGAATACAACCCTACATGTGTCAGACAAGATCTGTGAACACAACCCTACATGTGTCAGACAAGATATGTGAACACAACCCTACATGTGTCAGACAAGATCTGTGAACACAACCCTATACGTGTCAGACCAGATCTGTGAACACAACCCTATACGTGTCAGACCAGATCTGTGAACACAACCCTACATGTGTCAGACAAGATCTATGAACACAACCCTATACGTGTCAGACCAGATCTGTGAACACAACCCTACATGTGTCAGACAAGATCTATGAACACAAATCTACATGTGTCAGACAAGATCTATGAACACAACCCTATATGTGTCAGACAAGGTCTGTGAATACAACCCTATATGTGTCAGACAAGATCTGTAAATGTAGCCGGGTGATAGGGAGAGAATGTGTAAGCGGTCCGGTTAGCTCAGTCGGAAGAGCATTCGCCCTGTTAGCAAAGGGTCCCGGGTTTCGAGTCCCGGACTGGCTGCACATTTTTCTCCCTATGTTATATGAACACAACCCTACATGTGCAAACAAGTTCTGTGAACACAACCTTGCATGTGTCAAACATGTTCCGTGAACACACCCCTACGTGTCAAACAAGTTCTGTGAACACAACCTTGCATGTGTCAAACAAGATCTGTGAACACACTCCTACATGTGTCAAACAAGTTCTGTGAACACACTCCTACATGTGTCAAACAAGTTCCGTGAACACACCACTACATGTGCAAATAAGTTCTGTGAACACAACCTTGCATGTGTCAAACATGTTCCGTGAACACACCCCTACGTGTCAAACAAGTTATGTGAACACAACCTTGCATGTGTCAAACAAGATCTGTGAACACAACCTTACATGTGTCAAACAAGTTCTGTGAACACACTCCTACATGTGTCAACTGCTGGTGGCGGTGCTGTTGTGCTGCTGGTTCCAATGTGCTGCTGCTCTACTGTTTCAGATTATAATGCTGCTGTTGCTACTTTTGCTGCTGTTTAAGATGATGGTGGTGGTAGCTTTCGTGCTGGTGGTTGTGATGATAATAATGAATATTGCTTGTATTATGATAATGATGAGTGTTACGGTGCTGCTGATGATGATAATAATCATGATTATGATGATGATTTTTGTTATCTCTGCCTGTCTAGTTTTCGAATTGAAATAGATTCACAAGTTTTTTTTTGTTTTTGTTTTTATTTCCATCGATGATAGATTACATGTGATTTTGTGTTAAAAATGAACACTTAACGTAATTACCACGTGTTTTGTCTCGGAGTCCAGCTGGGCGATATATCTCAATTAGTTCACACTAGATACAGGTTTATAAACAATTCGTTAACAACAATTTACTGAAGAGAAATGAACTAAAAACAGACCCATTAATAAGAAACAACTCATCTAATTTGATGAAAAGATATAAATACAGGCTGTCTTTGCAATAGCAATTTAAGTCTTAGCCTCCTAAGACCTTACTGAACAGGCCTATACAAATAGTGTAGATCTAGATCAGCCAGTGGTCTCTGGAAGATACATGATCACGATCTGTACTATATGTCGTTGGGTCCTAAGCAATTTGTCAACTCTACCTAAGCAAGAAGTTGCAATTTATGGAATGCGTTAAAAATTTGGCAAATGGCCGTTATCTTGTTATTTGTAACTCCTCGGCGGTATCTGGACAAGTCTGGACAAATCTATTTCGTTGAATTGTCCAAAGTGTTGCGATTGCTTATAAGGCTTACAGATTTGGACCACTTGACTTCTTACCACGTATAGAACGTACCAATGGGCCTTTTCGATAATCCGGTAACTTCCCTTGTATCAAAGGGAGGCCACTCGCCGCTGACCATCTGGGGACAAAATTTTAAAAAAAAAAAGATGGAGGAAAAGGAGAGAAATCATCGAAGCGCGTGCAAACAACAACGAATTTAACCATTTGAAGATAAAAGATTTGAAAAAGTACTTAGCAATCGTAGATTGAATATGTCCAGACGAAAATATGAGCAAATCGAGCGGATTATCGAGCGCTCGCATGCTAGCTATTACTGGCAAATATCAATTAAAAAGGAGAGACCAACTCGAGAAGACGAAGACGGACTCTGAACGGTTTATTCTTCCTTCTGGAAAAGGGATTTCGCCTTCTTGAACATGAATTAGTAACACATCGTCCTTTTTATATTTCGCCTTCCCTTGATTGGCCACAGTTCGCCCTATTGAAAGGAGACGAGATTCACGTTCGCCCCTGTTCGGTAAAAGATTTTCACACTTCGCCCTTTTTTTTAACATTATTCATGAATGAGCACAACACTTAAATTGTTCATTTTTTAACTTAAATTATAACACCATTTGAAATAATGCATAAATTGTTTCTTGCAACGGAGTTTTAATATTACGTTTAAAGTATTAATAATCAGAGAAAACACAATTTAATATCGCGTCTAGAGAACGATAACATCGTAAATTAAATGAATTAAAGTAAAATCTGTTTGAAAACATTCACAAGGAGGTGTACCCGTATATAGTTTTAAATGAAAAACACATTCGCTATTCAAATGTAGTAGAGCATGTTACGTAGATATTCAGTTAAATAACATTGTTCACGAACTTATAAATGATAAAAATACAGGACGTATGCCAATAAGTAGTAACAGTAACAACCTTGTAGCAGCGGAGTTCATTAAAATATAAAATTAATAAACTTCACCTACGCTTTCATTACTTCCCTTTTTAAAAAGTAAAAAAAAATCACGCACATTTTAGTTATTTTATATAAATGTGTAACATTCCAGTATTTGTAAAGAATTTATTTGACAATCTAGAGTATAACTTGTTTATTTTAACACATCTTTATATAAAGTAGCATTTCATTTAAACGAAGGAAGTCACCGTTCGGATATTTTTATTCAGGTTAAGATTTTTTTTCCTTGGTTATGACAAGTTTCAAATTAGCAAAAAGAAGATCAACAATGCCCATAATATAATTTCCAGTATATGAAGACGAAAGAAACCTAAAAACAATGTGAACGCAGTAGAAATAACCAGATATAAATAAACAAGCATACATTTTTGACTTTTGATATATTTAAGATTTCTAGGTAAAGTGTAACTCATAAACTTTTATCACAAGGCGACATGTTATTGAGCAAGGGCGAAGTGTGATTCACGTCTGGGCTTCTGGGCTTCTGGGCGAAGCGTGGTTTATAAGAAGCGAAGTGTGAAAAGGTCGAAGATCAGATTGGTCTGAAAACATTGAAATGTCCTCAGTTGTTTTTAAAGGAGATATATAACTATATCGCCTTTAACATGACTTTGGCAACTTGGAACCATGTGGGTTAAACAGGTGTTATTCTCAGCTGTCAGCAGTGCTGTACGAAGATTTTAAGATTATTATTCCTTTTAACATTTCATTAATGAGTAAAAGATTTGTTGCGTTATTAAATGAATTCTTTGACACATTTAGACAATATGCAATACAATGATGCAGCATATGTTATGTCCATGTGAACGCTAATTGTTCGATCATATTTTCAGCTCACTTTCAATCAAACTACGCATCGGCTGTTCAGCGTTGTCGTTCGTCAGATAAGGTATTGTCTTTTTTAAACATATACTGGACGCCCTTGCGTCAATGCTTTTTTTGGATTGCAAATAGATCAAAATGAGGGCTATACTGTTGTAAAAGATTAGTCACCACGTGTGCCACGTGATCTTTATAATTGGTTGATCCTTTACCTTGGTCGGTTTCCTGATAGATTTAAGTCCATGTTTTATGTCTTATTTTCAGCGTATAAGAATTTAAATACAAACAAAGCCATCCGTTTCGGTAAATATCTGTTGTAAATAGATTGAACACATTTAGCAAAACGTTTTACAGCAGAGTGAGATAATAAATTCACCAGTCTGTTTTGTATCCTATAAAAAGGCATATATTTGACGCAATCCAAAACCGTGTTGAAACTAAGTTGAAATGACGCTACCTGTTTCCGCGAACAAGTAGTATGGCCGTAAAGTTTAATTCTTGTATAATAAGAAGAACTTTATACCGAATATTTTGTTTTTTTAAAGCCAATATACCTTCCTTTTTAATGCGTTATTTATTATATGCGTGTATGCACACTATTTTATTAGCATCGAGATAAGGCTAAACTAATTAAAATCGGAATTTTAAAAACTGTTATTTATTATGGATAGCAATTAACGTAATATCTTGTCTCTAATTGTTCTATGGTATACGACTAGAAATGTGCCTCGTATTGAAAACACGATATTCTTACATTATGTAATAAAACTACTGTTTAAAAGTTGTGAAGATTACAACGTTATACATTGATATTGGACAAAGTAGTAGTACCAAATTAACGATTGTACGATTACAAATTGACCGAAAAACAACAACAACAACAACAACAAACCACTTAAGGATTTTCTGAGCTTGCAAAGTTCTTTCCACAATTTTACCCGGAAGTGGCAGGTGGGTGCTTTCTCTCGCACCTCCACATTCTAAAGTACTCAAGGGCAGATAACCATTCTTTCGAACATACATAGTAATATATGATAGATGAAACAATCATGATGACCATGTTACCTTGTATTAATGGTTGTTGACAGCGTTGTGGTGTGTTAATGGCTGTAGATCACCATGTTAACGACATGTGTCCATGTAGAACTGTCTTAAGCTATATATAAACCATGAAATGGTAGTTGTAAAACTAACCCTGCTTAACGCAGGTTGATCAAACTAAGGTAAAAAGAGTGAAGACCTGATTAGAATATGCTCTGTTTGTGGGTGAGTGTCTGACATTAAGTCATGGTATCTTCTCAATAAGGTGCTAGCACAAAATAAACAACAACAAACAACAAAAAACAAAAATACAACACAGAAACATTAAGATTTTAGAGTCGCCTATTTATACATGTCGCAGGGAAAGTGATAGTAAGTATTGTCATCTATCAAGGTTTAGTACATAAAGATCAGAGGCAAGTTAATAGCCATTGGGCGGCTATAAGGAAACTCATAAAATGTTTCTTTAAGTTAATGTGTAAGTCTTTAACATACGCGTAAGACAGCAAGTTTAGTTCACATAAAACTATACACCACCTATAGCAATGGTACGAGAAAATATAAGTTTATGCATAAATATTTATTATTTTCTTAATGTAATATATATTAAATTACAAGTGTATTAAATGTAGGAGCACAAACATATATAATGAAGTAACACTAGTGTTGTCTCTAAGTATCGCAAACAGACTGAGACAGGTTTATCTTTATATTCAACGACAGAGAACACATTTGTAACAATATATATAAATTGCAGAACTATCAGGGTATTATTCGGTTAAGATTGTGATCGAATATTCATACGTTGAACGTTGTCATCATACGACGTCCAAGGATATACAGGTTGACGTAGGCAAGTCTGATAAAACAAAAATAATAACACCAGCAAAGACTTCGGAAACATAATACTATCGTGTCTGTACATGTATTCCCATATGTATAAACATCATGTCTCTTTCGACCATTTAATGCATTTTAAAATTATTTAGGGCAAGTCTACCTGATCACAGCACACAACTGTATGTAGCAATATCTTGTAATAACCTGACTAGACGTAGACATTAAATTACTTAAGATTATAACGACCCGGTCGCTATGTCACTTCACGAGTTCGGCAATGTTTGGCAAGGATCAGGCAAAGATCAGGCAAGGATCAGGCAATGTTTGGCAAGGATCAGGCAAGGATCAGGCAATGTTTGGCAAGGATCAGGCAATGTTTGGAAAGGATCAGGCAATGTTTGGCAAGGATCAGCCAATGTTTGGCAAGGATCAGCCAAGGATCAGGCAAGGATCAGGCAATGTTTGGCAAGGATCAGGCAAGGATCAGGCAATGTTTGGCAAGAATCAGGCAATGTTTGGAAAGGATCAGGCAATGTTTGGCAAGGATCAGCCAATGTTTGGCAAGGATCAGCCAAGGATCAGGCAAGGATCAGGCAATGTTTGGCAAGGATCAGGCAAGGATCAGGCAATGTTTGGCAAGGATCAGGCAATGTTTGGAAAGGATCAGGCAATGTTTGGCAAGGATCAGGCAATGTTTGGCAAGGATCAGAGGGGTCAAGGTCATAATTTAAAGTTGTAACTCATCCCACGTCCGACAGTGGCATAATATGACATGCATGATCTTCAGTAAAGATATTGTCACGTAAAAAGTAGGTACCCACAAATAGTATGAGCGCCATGTATAGATAATTTACAGTTAATCATATTTGTGTAATTCTAATCAAAGTATATAATAAGGTTTGCTATTATATCCAAAGCAAACAACACAGCATAGATAATTTGAAAGGAAAGCAATGGAGTATAGGGCTAAACAAATGAACAGAACTTCAAGTTAGAGCGCTCATAAGTTTGTGTGTTTGTTCACATCAGAGAAATGACAGGAAGTGGGGATACACTGCCAATAATATCACAGAAATGACAAGGAGCGGCGGGGTTACTTTACCAATAATATTACAGAAATGACAGAAAGAGGGGTTACTTTACCAATAATATCACAGAAATGACAGGAAGCTGGGTTACTTTACCAATAATATCACAGAAATGACAAGAAGTGGGGTTACTTTACCAATAATATCACAGAAATGACAGGAAGCTGGGTTACTTTACCAATAATATCACAGAAATGACAAGAAGCTGGGTTACTTTACCAATTATATCACAGAAATGAAAAGAAGTGGGGTTACACAGCCAATAATATCACAGAAATGACAAGGAGCGGGGTTACAATGCTAACAATATCATAGAAATGACAGGGAGCAGGGTTACAGTGCCAACAATATCACAGAAATGACAAGAAGTGGAGTTACACAGCCAATAATATCACAGAAATGACACAGGGTTGGGTTACACTGCCAGTGGTATCAGAGAAATGAAAAGATATGGGGTTACACAGCCAATAATATCATAGAAATGACAGGAAGTGGGGTTACACAGCCAATAATATCACAGAAATAACAGGAAGTGGGGTTACACAGCCAATAACATCACAGAAATGACAAGAAGTGGGGTTACACAGCCAATAATATCACAGAAATGACAGGAAGTGGGGTTACAATGCCAATAATATCACAGAAAGGACAAGGAGCGGGGTTACAATGCCAACAATATCACAGAAATGACAAGAAGTGGAGTAACATAGCCAATAATATCACATAAAGGACACAGGGTTGGGTTACACTGCCAGTGATATCAGAGATATGACAAGATATAAGGTTAAACAGCCAAAAATATCATAGAAATGACAGGAAGCGGGTAACACTGCCAATAATATCACAGAAATGACAGGAAACAGTGTTACACAGCCAATAATATCACAGAAATGACAGGAAGTGGGGTTACACAGCCAATAATATCACAGAAATTACAGGAAAAGGGGTTACACAGCCAATTATATCACAGAAATGACAAGAAGTGGGGTTACACAGCCAATAATATCATGGAAATGACAGGAAGTGGGGTAACACAGCCAATAATATCACAGAAATGACAGGAAGTGGGGTTACATTGCCAATAATATCACAGAAATGACAGGAAAAGGGGTTACACAGCCAATTATATCATGGAAATGACAGGAAGTGGGGCTACACTGCCAATACATCAGAGATATGACAAGAAGTGGGGTTACACAGCCAATTATATTACAGACATGTTAGGAAGTGGAGTTACATTGCCAACAATATCACAGAAATGACAAGAAATGACAGGAAGTGGGGTTACATAGCCAATTATATCACAGAAATGACAGGGAGCGGGGTTACACTGTCAATACATCAGAAAAATGACAAGAAGTGGGGTTACATTGCCAATGTTATCACAGAAATGACAGGGAGCGGGTTAACTGTGAATACATCAGAAAAATGACAAGAAGTGGGGTTACATTGCCAATAACATAACAGAAATGACAGGAAGTGGGGTTACATTGCAAATGACATCACAGAAATGACAGGAAATGGGGTTACGCTGCCAATTCGATCAGCGATATGATAAGATATGGAGTTCCACAGCCTGTAAAATCACAGAAATGACAGGAAGTGTGGTTAAATTGCCAATAATATCACAGAAATGATAAGGAGCGGGGTAAGACTACCAGTAGTGTTACAGAAATGACAGGAAGTGGGGTTGCATTGCCACCACCAGCAACACCGCCACTTACAACAACAGCTGTAACAGCACAACAACAACAACAGCAGCAGCAGCAACAACAACAAAACATTTAGGTGGTATGATGATATACATTATTTACGAAAAAATGACAACAATAGGTATTATCTGACAATACTGAAATGACAGCATTGAAATGTAGGTATATTCCTTATATTTCAGGACAATTATAAATAAACTGTGGGTAAAATCCGAGCATGTTCTATCTATACAGATGTACTGCTACAGTGGCTAGTGGGTTAATACCGATCGCTAAGTGTAAGTCTTCCAAATTCCTTTTTATGGAAGGTTGCATGTTCAAATCCACCTTTTATCTGTATTTTTTCTAAATAAGCATATTATAAATAGCTATGTTCCACATGAAGACTCGTGACACACATTTTGGCGGGAATATGTGTAGGTACACACCCCATTTGTACTGCTCGAGAGCATTCCCTCTTTTAATCATTTCTAGTCTCAAGTTACAGAGCAAAAAAGCGATTGGACACATTTTTCCCCCGAGAAAACATAGCTTATGATTTTACTATTTTGGAGTGTTTCCAGCTGCTTTCAGAGGATCAAGTGAGTTCGTATATCCAATATCTACACATGTCTTACACAGATATTGTACAGTAAACCGTAATATGTTTCAAATACAAAAGAAATAATAAACAAAGCAGTGATAAAAGATAAATAACTCTGATTATTCATTGTCGAAACAGCGAGAAAATGCAAACATTTACTATATATAACGCAAATATATTTTTTTTTGCAAATTAGATTATACATTGCGATTATAGATAATGGACACCTAATCCATAGTATCATTTCTGGCAGAGTAAAATTATGATACATATTCATTTGTCTGTGTTACAACGATTACCAGTTGACATGCAGTCAGTTAGATCGCTGTGTCTTTTTCATATAGGCCACGAATAACTGCGTTTTTCATAAAGGCCACATATTAATGCGTATTTCATATAGGCGACATATAACTGCGTTTTTCCATATAGGCGACGAATAACTGCGTTTTTCATAAAGGCCACATATTAATGCGTATTTCATATAGGCGACATATAACTGCGTTTTTCATAAAGGCCACATATTAATGCGTATTTCATATAGGCGACATATAACTGCGTTTTTCATAAAGGCCACATATTAATGCGTATTTCATATAGGCGACATATAACTGCGTTTTTCATAAAGGCCACATATTAATGCGTATTTCATATAGGCGACATATAACTGCGTTTTTCCATATAGGCGACGAATAACTGCGTTTTTCCATATAGGCGACGAATAACTGCGTTTTTTCATATAGGCCACATATAACTGCGTTTTTCATAAAGGCCACATATTACTGCGTTTTTCATATAGGCCACATATTACTGTGTTTTTCATATAGGCCACATATAACTGCGTTTTTTTCATATAGGCCACGAATTACTGCGTTTTTCATATAGGCCACATATTACTGCGTTTTTCATATAGGCCACGAATTACTGCGTTTTTCATATAGGCCACATATTACTGCGTTTTTCATATAGGCCACATATTACTGCGTTTTTCATATAGGCCACATATTACTGCGTTTTTCATATAGGCCACATATTACTGTGTTTTTCATATAGGCAACATATTACTGCGTTTTTCATACATGCCACGAATAACTGCGTTATATGTGAACTATATGACAAACACAGTTATATGTGAACTATATGACAAACACAGTTATATGTAAACTATATGACAAACACAGTTATATGTAAACTATATGACAAACACAGTTATATGTGAACTATATGACAAACACAGTTATATGTGAACTATATGACAAACACAGTTATATGTAAACTATATGACAAACACAGTTATATGTGAACTATATGACAAACACAGTTATATGTAAACTATATGACAAACACAGTTATATGTGAACTATATGACAAACACAGTTATATGTAAACTATATGACAAACACAGTTATATGTGAACTATATGACAAACACAGTTATATGTGAACTATATGACAAACACAGTTATATGTAAACTATATGACAAACACAGTTATATGTAAACTATATGACAAACACAGTTATATGTAAACTATATGACAAACACAGTTATATGTGAACTATATGACAAACACAGTTATATGTGAACTATATGACAAACACAGTTATATGTAAACTATATGACAAACACAATTATATGTAAACTATATGATTATGACATTATTAGGTGGACTTTATGAAACTCACAATTATTTGAGTTTAAATGACAAACGTGGTTATATGTGGACTATTTGAAAAATGCATGCTTACGTTGATTTACCTTTGCTGACACCAGAAGCCATTACTCAAAATTGTAATCTATGTTTTGCGGTTGGCGTTACGTCAATTGAAGTTTTTGGAGATAACTCAACCGTACGAATGTATAATCAATTCTACTTGTTATTTTGAACACACGCACTTAAAGAATTATAAAAAGGAAAAGTTTCCTTGTTTATTAATCAAACATAAGACATACGCAATAAGTGTTTTGTTGTTGCTGAGTTTACGAATAAAAATTATATTATATTATTTTTATATATAAACCTGGGGCGTTCATGACTCGTGTGAAAAATATCAGATGGTGTAGGACATAAATTGTTGCAGAAAACTGGTTTGGAAGATGTTTTGCAGCACTAAAAATTATGACATTATCCTATATAAAGTCACCATTACATAATCAGGACAGAAGGTGCAGGAAGTAATGTTGCAGGTCGTAAGTGTCATTCTAAATATTGGGCAGCACACGTGCTTAGGTTAGATGTGTGTACATCAGTCAGATAATAATTTGTGGAAGTCACAAGGAACTTTATTTAAATTCTACACGGTGACAAACAGAAGAATTGTCATCCGTAATAATTGGTAAATCCGCATTAAAGCATGTATATACGAGGTTACACTGGAAATAATAGATGTTGTTTTTGTTCACGTTATGGGTGGTTCCGAACGTTTTTCTACCTTCCATATATTTTAATCATTGTGCCCATCGGTTCAGCAGACTTGTTTGACAGTTCAAAGAGAACCGAGCGATGAACAGCTATATGACGTTAGTCATCTTTCTTGAACGTTTTTGTACACATTAATAACGTGTACAGCTTGCTAGAAGGAAGATGGATGAAGGGGGTGGGGTGGGGGGGGGGGGGGGCTAATTACATTTAGAGCAACGAATCTAACACCGGAGCTGGTTAATAAAGTATGATTTAAGAATAAAAGGCGAAGCAAAGGGAGATTATTGAATGCATTATCGAAATGCACAACTGGAAAGGGTTCGATTTTATACTTCATATAAGTTTTAAACGAACATCGCTTGTTCACACAAATATTGCTACGCAACAGTTGACTTATTCACGTGTACGAATTCTTTATTGCTGTGCTGACAGAACGGTAAATCCAGTATGACAAACAATCACTTTTTAATCGTGGCAATTAATATCTTTATTTAAACAATATGAATGTCCAGTCAGTGCAATATTTTCCAAGCTTATTTCAAAGACCGATGAGGTGGAAACATAACCTGTCTTCACACAGCCTCAAGAATATGTGGATAAAGTTGATTCTTGTGTGGAAGGTAACACGAAATAAAACTGGGAATAGTTTGATAAGACTTAACACCAGTTGATGCTAAGTTGTCTATCATTATGCCGGTAAACAGTGGATGGAGTTTGAAGCATATTATTAAAGCCAAATCCACACATCCACAGTAATAACAGGCTCAGGGTCGAGGGTTTATCTTTTTTCAACGGTAACACAATTTTGCAAGTATATCCCATATTGCAAATAAAAGTAAATTCCGTGTTTCATATTGTTAAAACTGTCCTAAAATACATCGAATAATATATTTTATTAAAGGAAATATGCACTACTTCTTAGACATATGCTTATTTTGTACATGATTACTGATGCATCTTGTCATCATTTCACCAAACCACTGCTTAATAATGCGATCAATTAGACTGAACTATTTTTTTCCTTTCGGAACAAAGCCATTGATTTAGTTATTCTAAAAAAATTATGATAAATTGTTAAGTCGTTTGACACTAAATGCGTTCTGATGGATGAGATTTGAGGGCTTTCATTCGACAATGTGTATGTCGGCTTGCTTTCTATTTCTAGACGTTGATATTGGAGTGAATTACGTGTTTGTTCTGTTAGATAGGCTCTTGTACATTTCGATCCTTTATAATAGTATGTGCTTTTTAAGTCTATTGTCTCAATATTAAAAAACAATTTATACTAGCTTTGAGTTTCAAATAGGAAAACCTTACTGTTCAAGCGGCAATATTTTCAAAGATATTTATGCAACAGTCTTATATACGTTTTAACCTTTTCGTAAACGAAAAGATTTATTTTCCAAGATAATTCATTATGGCTACCATTGCTATACGTCTATAAATTGATGGTGAAAAAATGTCATCCAACCAAACATTTAATAAACAGAGTGCAGATATGGGAAGGTACATACCCAGAGTACATAAATACATGTATGCCTACAGGTATATATAATTTTAAGTTTTTCTGAAATATTACTAATTTATCATGTAAGACATCAGTTGTTGCGTTTCTGAATTGTTTGTACACATCTAACAAGGAAAAGTATGAATGTAATCACGATTTGTCGTAATATTTCTTCTAATTAATAGACGCAGGTGGATTCCTTGTAATAATTTAATTGAGAACAAGCCAATACACGACAAGGTGTACATTTTTACTAGTAATTAGGTATGTTAATTGATTGAATCTGTGTCCGTCCCCGGGTTCCTGTTGCACACAATTCAGAGTTTACTTGTCTATTTCCGCCTTCCTCTATACGAAATGATTGAATAGTCTTCACTAAAAACTCTGCCCACAAGCAGATCTATTATAACAATACCTATACATAATCAGCTTTAATATGTCTGTGAATAGGCATAACATGTTTATTTTATAGGCAAGCGATCATTTTAGGAACAAGCCAGTTAAAGCGACCTTGTCATTATTTTCTAGATACTTTAGGCAGTTTTCATTTTCAACCCTTCTTTCGATTTAGGTCTATATAACGTTACGTTTTAAAGTTATCTTAAACAACTACAGCCCTTCATTTACATTCGTAAATATGAAGCAAATATCTTTTAATGTAATAAAATAGAAATCACTAATTTAAGCAAGCTGTTTTGCTTCTTAATCTTGCGTGTATACTTTTATTTACATAAAATCTTTCGATTATACCATTTGCAAATACTGAACCACAAAAGCATTTTAGATTAGTCCATATATTTTGAATGTGTGACCATTCGTGTTTTGTTGGTGTTTACATTTTTTATAAAAACCTGTATTTTACATTGACCATACCTCAACCTCATTTAAGACAAAGTGAATTAAACAGTAATTTCTATAATTATGTACTCACCTTTTTTCAGAAAAGGCAGCTTGTGCTGATCAAGGCACTCGTGTGTTACCGACACTACAGGATCTACGATCGGACAAAGTCGGAGCTCGAAATATCCTGCGTGATTGGCTGTCAACCCAACAATGACGTCAATAAGTCCACCAATAGGATACGTTCTCGTGATGATATCAGAAGCGTACTTGCCGCCATATTCATTCTCACGCGGATTATCTTGGTACGGATCGCCACATACTCCGCATTTCCCGCCGAAACGAATCCATTGGTTCTGGAAAAACATTCAAGAGATAATGATCGTTTCTAAATAAATATTATTTGTTTAAATGTGTTAGACCAGGTCTAAAATTAAATCTGAAATAAATTCAAATAACAAAGGGCAATAACTCCAAACAATCATCGCAATTCCAAACATCTTACTTATACGCAATAATGTGTACATATATGAAGCATTTCCAACGAGTTAGGACTCATTTAACAATGAAATTAATAGAGGCATGCATGCTCTATGGCATGAAACGTGCACTATGAAATAACAATCGACAACTTGGTGTTTTAAGGATGATAAAAGCAAATACTGACTTTGTACATGTGTTTGCTCGCTTTGTAATACCTTGCTGTTAATAAAAGTTTAATTTGAAACGATGCCCTTTTAATAAGAACACGTCCAAATGGGTTCAGATATTGGACAGGGTTGTTGTACTTGAAGTAGATCCATAGTCAGATATTGTATATTGTTTTATTAAGACAACATAATTTTTATGTACGCTCTGCTATGACTGTAAAGAGAAAAGAGTTAACAACGGGAAGACCAGTGTCATGTCGTATTAAGGCCAGTAGTGTTCACTGTTGGTTTGTATTATTTCTAATTTAAGTTTTGAATGGGGACAATGGAAAAATCCATATCAGTCAAAATGTTATTTCATGTAAAGCTAGGTACAAACAAGACATGCTATGTTCAAGTATAACTCGCTATATGTATATCACCATAAACGCCCTTTGCGTACCCTAAACGTTTATATAGTTATAAATGAGCTCCGAGCATGGATAGTGGGAGGCTAATCTGGCCCGTAAAAGATGTCACAGCTACTGGTAGTTTCGGTATAAGTGAGGTTTGGTGACAACGCTGTATACACGCTTGTTTCGAGTATCTTCTGGCAAACAACCCGAGGACTTGTAATTAAACGGCGACAAAATTTGCTTTAAAAATGACAACTCTTTTTGTCAGTTCTTGGCGTTGTTTTTCCGTAACCTTGGTACCCATTTTGAAAAAAAAAATAAAGTTGTCCCCATTTTTTTAAAGTTATAATTATGGAAGTTTGATAAATATAAGAAGCTCGCTTACACAAATACACCCCCACCCCCCGACACACACACTTCTAACAATGACAAAATGTGTCCAAAATATAAAAATAAAAGACTTCTGATACCTCACCTAAAACTGTTATAAAATAGTAAATGTAAATAGAATATATAGTCAGTGAATCCAACAGTTCCAAACAAAGTGACGATTCTGCTATTGAGATCTGTCAGCAACAAGAGCTTTAATGGATTTGATGTAAGAAAGAACATAAGTGTAAATAATACATAAAGTTCACTCTCTAATGTTGTTTCTTTTATGTATATTATAATGCAACTATCACACAAAAAGCATAATATATTGTCTATATAATTATTTCTTTTCTTTCATATTAATAACTAAACCGGATACTATATTTGTATATTGTATTTATAATACGATGATGTACATAAGTACAAATATGAAAAAATAGAATATGTTCTGTTCTGTTCTGATTTGACGGCCAACCAATAATCTGTATGATATGTGGATACAGTGTTTCGTTGAACATTGCATGTCGCCCTTCCGGCGATAGCAAGCCATGAACACGTAACACCACACCGAAATATCCGTCAAGGGGCTTCTCCGTTATTGTTTTCTGTGAGAGCTTTTCGCCGACAATTTGTGGTTAATATTGTATTAAACTGTGCAAATGAATAAAATGTACCTTGTATTTAATTTTGTTTTTTGTTTTCCTAATGTCAACACATTATGCACATACACCCAACTATGCTTACTTTCACCGTAAGACTAACAAGTAACAGCCAACTTGCTGAATAATGATAATTTTATTTTTTTTCTTACGATACAAAATCGAATAATCAGTCATACAAGAGACCATAGAAACGTCGGCTCCTTCGACAAATTACCGCCGCCGCCATGTCTTGACGTGCAATACGTTACTTACATCATTATGGTCACCTTTTTCATCAATAATGACATGTATTGTCGATATTGATTTATACGGTCACAGGCTTATAACGGTATCCATGGTGACAGGACATTTAACAATACAAAAGGGAGAAGTACCGCACTACCTTCATGCTTTGAATCGGTCTAATTTTGGAGTACAGTTTTCCATAATATGCAACTTATGGATATGTCAACAGAAAATTATTCTAACTTCATTCAGAGGCAAAACTATGCTACAAACAATTGCAATATAAGTACATCGATTTAACAAAGATTTAATTAATTCTTTATAACAACATAAGACTTAAAACAATGTTTTATTAAAATACAATGTCAAAAACGAAAATTTTCACTACCGGAAAACTAATACGACATTCTCTCTCTCTCACCTGTAAAATATCAACAACAAAAACAACAAAAACAAGTTAGAACTAGAGTAGCATGACCTCTCTAATGTGACCATTATTTTGACAGTGCGGAGTATCAAAGTGAGATCTGATTATTAAATATTTTTTTTATTGATAAGAAATGTAAGCTAAAAAGCACAACATCTCACAGCTTTGTATTCAAATAAAGTTAAACTTTTCGGTGGTTGACCAAGATTGCCATGCCAAATATTTTTTATGTTTCTGGACCAATTCAGACAAGGAAGGTACGTGTTTAGTGATTACATAACATGAAAAAAGTATATATAAGAAAATATGACAAGGTCTTATGAGTATCGCAACATTTATTTGCAACATTTGAAAGGCACAGGACAAAGGTATCCACATGCAAGTCAAATGTTAAAATTACAACAAAACTATTACGAGACATATAAATGGAGAAAAGCCTGCAGTTAAGTCATGATCTGCACTATCTGTGGTCTGTCTGATCGGGATCTGCTTTTATATATGGGATCAGCCTGATCAGGATCTGCACTATTTGCTGGGAGCTGTCTGATCAGGATCTGCACTATCTGAGATCTATCTGATCGGGATCTGCACTCTATCTGAGATCTGTCTGATCGGGATCTACACTATATCTGGGGTCTGTCTGATCGGGATCTGCACTTTCTGAGATCTGTCTGATCGGGATCTACACTATATATGGGGTCCGTCTGATCGGGATCTGCACTATATCTGGGGTCTGTATGATCGGGATCTGCACTATATATGGGGTCCGTCTGATCGGGATCTGCACTATCTGGGATCCGTCTGATCGGGATCTGCACTATCTGGGATCCGTCTGATCGGGATCTGCACTATATATGGGGTCCGTCTGATCGGGATCTGCACTATCTGAGATCTGTCTGATCGGGATCTGCACTAAATCTTGGGTCTGTCTGATCGGGATCTGCACTATATCTGGGGTCTGTCTTATCGGGATCTGCACTATCTGGGATCTGTCTATTCGCGATCTGCACTATATCTGAGATCTGTCCGATCGGGATCTGCACTATCTGGGATCTGTTTGATCGGGAACTGCACTATATCTAAGATCTGTCTGACCGGGATCTGCACTATATCTAAGATCTGTCTGATCGGGATCTGCACTATCTGGGGTCTGTCTGATCGGGATCTGCACTATCTGGGATCTGTCTGATCGGGATCTGCACTATATCTAAGATCTATCTGATCGGGATCTGCACTATCTGGGATCTGTCTGATCGGGATATGTCTGATCGGGATCTGTCTGTTCGGGATCTGATTTTATCTGGGATCTCTCTGATCGGGATATGCACTTTTTCTGGGGTCTGTCTGATCTGGATCTTCATTGTTTCTGGGATCTGTCTGATCGGGATCTGCACTATATGTGGGATCTGTCTGATCGGGATCTGCACTATATGTACGTAGGGCTGCGTACCGGTATTCGATATATATCGAGAACCGGTATTTAGGGTTTGATAGGTATATCGTATCGAACGTTTATGTATCGACTGAAATATCGGTCCCATAACAAAATCTAAAATACATCAAATTAAACAGATATCGGCTTGCATTTCTCGCAATCTGAAAACATGTTGTTGTTGTTGTTTTTGTGACGTCGTTGTATGGCTAAAACCCGTCCTCTACCGTCCTCCGCGGCAGACTCGGTTGCTTAATGTTATTTTGTCGCAGGTGAGTTTGGTTGCGGATTCTTTTAAATGATTCAAGTCCTTTATGGATGATAAGATGATAACTAATGATAACACTTTCTTAGCTTGAAACGTTTATAAATTTATTTTAGCTAGATTGTTTATCGAAACAAATCCCACTTTAGTTCAATAGTGTGCCATCCGATTCTAGTACCGTCATAGACCGGCTTTTACACCATATATTTGAATACTCTTCTATTTAAAGATAAAAATCCGTTCGTCTGCAACTTTGCGAATATGCCGCCTCCAAAAAGTAAAGTTTGGGAGTATTTTGATCGCAAACCAGATGGAGCCCAGTGTAAATATATATATATATATATATATATATATATATATAAATATATATATATATATATATATATATATATATATATATATATATATATATATATATATATATATATATGTAGAAACCACTGAACATGCCATTGGGGCAATATAAATTTTAAAACAACATGTTTTTTCTTTATTTATTATATTATATAAAAAATCATAAATATCATATGATATATCGAATATCGGTCATTTTGTATCGATACAGATATCGTATCGATCATTTTGACCGATACGCAGCCCTAATATGTAGGATCTGTCTGATCGGGATCTGCACTATATGTGGGATCTGTCTGATCGGGATCTGCACTATATCTGGGGTCTGTCTGATCGGGATCTGCACTATATGTGGGATCTGTCTGATCGGGATCTGCACTATATCTGGGGTCTGTATGATCGGGATCTGCACTATATCTGGGGTCTGTCTGATTGGGATCTGCACTATATCTGGTGTCTGTCTGATTGGGATCTGCACTATATCTGGTGTCTGTCTGATCGGGATCTGCACTATATCTGGTGTCTGTCTGATCGGGATCTGCATTATATCTGGGATCTGTCTGATCGGGATCTGCACTATATGTGGGATCTGTCTGATCGGGATCTGCACTATATGTGGGATCTGTCTGATCGGGATCTGCACTATATGTGAGATCTGTCTAATCGGGATCTGCACTATATGTGGGATCTGTCTAATCGGGATCTGCACTATATGTGGGATCTGTCTGATCGGGATCTGCACTATATCTGGGATCTGTCTGATCGGGATCTGCACTATATCTGGGGTCTGTATGATCGGGATCTGCACTATATCTGGGATCTGTCTGATCGGGATCTGCACTATATCTGGGATCTGTCTGATCGGGATCTGCATTATTTATGGGGTCTGTCTGATTGGGATCTGCACTATATGTGGGATCTGTATGATCGGGATCTGTACTATATCTGGGGTCTGTATGATCGGGATCTGCACTATATGTGGGATCTGTCTGATCGGGATCTGCACTATATCTGGGGTCTGTATGATCGGGATCTGCACTATATCTGGGATCTGTCTGATCGGGATCTGCACTATATCTGGGATCTGTCTGATCGGGATCTGCATTATTTATGGGGTCTGTCTGATTGGGATCTGCACTATATGTGGGATCTGTATGATCGGGATCTGCACTATATCTGGGGTCTGTATGATCGGGATCTGCACTATATCTGGGACCTGTCTGATCGGGATCTGCACTATATCTGGGATCTGTCTGATCGGGATCTGCACTTTATCTGGGGTCTGTCTGATCGGGATCTGCACTATATCTGGGGTCCGTCTGATCGGGATCTGCACTATACATGGGACCTGTCTGATCGGGATCTGCACTATATCTGGGATCTCTCTGATCGGGATCTGCACTATATCTGGGGTCCGTCTGATCGGGATCTGCACTATACATGGGACCTGTCTGATCGGGATCTGCACTATACATGGGACCTGTCTGATCGGGATCTGCACTATATCTGGGATCTGTCTGATCGGGATCTGCATTATTTATGGGGTCTGTCTGATTGGGATCTGCACTATATCTGGGATCTGTCTGATCGGGATCTGCACTGTATCTGGGATCTGTCTGATTGGGATCTGCACTATATCTGGGGTCTGTCTGATTGGGATCTGCACTATATCTGGGGTCTGTATGATCGGGATCTGCAGTATATATGGAACATGTCTAATCGCTGTCTTGGGGTCTGTCTGATCAGGATCTGCGCTATCCAGTTTGACTTTTTATCTTTGCAATTAGTGTGTATTTTATAATGCGTCTAATTAACGGCAGCATATTGTATGTTTTACTTTATGGATATAGTGAAGTAAAGAACTAGTATGGCTTGATCCAATGTGCATGGTTGCGATTGAACAGACGTCACGTGTCCAGGCTGTGTTCAGATATACATGGTAGTGCCGTTATGAAGGTGCATTCATTCATACAGATGTTCTTTCTTAATTTTATATTAAACAGAACAGAACGTACTTTTAATCAGATTTGTAATAATTACATCATCTTAGTCAAATGAAAAAACAACAACAGCAAACACAATAAATTAGTCACAGTGGTGCAGGAAAGAGCATAGTTTTTATCTGCTGGACAAGTTGTTTCTCATCGACATAGCGTTTTCAACAAAAAGTGCAAGATTGGTCAGAGTTTACTTGTTATTGGAACAAAGGAGACTGGTCAGTTTAAAAGCAGATGGTTTTACATACACTCGTTTGTGAATATATTGTCTTCGTATAAAATCATAGGCAGTACACATACAAATAGGGAAACTCATCTTCGATAGCACACAGAACTTGCAAATTCTCTCGTCTCTTGCTATTCTATTTCTAGAAATGCGATCTGTTTTTATACTAAATGAGCCGAGATTCCCATTTTTGCGACAAAAAGCCTCAAATTAGGAAGTAAAATATCCAGATACGATTCAAAATGTAAATGATATTTACAGTATTTATACAGGTTGATTATATTTACAGTATTTATACAGGTTGATTACATTTACAGTATTTATACAGGTTGATTACATTTACAGTATTTATACAGGTTGATTACATTTACAGTATTTATACAGGTTGATTAAATTTACAGTATTTATACAGGTTGATTACATTTACAGTATTATTTATACAGGTTCAATACGCTGGACAAGTTTAGTGATCCATCCAATTCCTGTGTGAACACATTAATAACACATTGTTTGAAAACTTTGGGAAATGAAATTGTTTTGCATCCAAACTTTCTTGATAAACAAAAACATAAACAAACTGTCTAATAAGGATTTAACATTATAAATCCAATTTTTGCAAGCATTTTCACAATCGTCTAGGACTTGTTTATAATTATAGATCTAGTGTTATACGGTTGTTCGAATACAGAACTTTACACCAATATTTAATTATCCTTACAAAAAAGTGATACATATATATATATATATATATATAAAGGATATCTTCCGAGTTCACCATATATACCAACATTGCTAGCAGCTACTTTAAGAATACACTTGAAAGATAAGGCTGGAATTCCTATAGCTCACAAGAATAACTTAATATAGCACCAACGAATGAATCAAATAGTTGACATACCGGGGTTTCAGAAGAATTGTATTACATTTATGCAACAAGATATTTAAAGCTGTAGCATCTTTTCCCGCCATGTGATTCTACATTGCCACGGCCGTGAAAGTTACAATAATGCCAAGATAGTCTAAGGAATATACAACCTCTAAAGCGAGACCACTCTCACTTCTCATTATTTTGAACATTTCCTCTTTTTCTAAATACATAGGTACCATTATCTTTGACTTCGAGATGATAACTTCCAAGCTCCATGTTTGACACTAATCGTATAATAAATCTAACTTGGCCTGTAAATCACTTGGAGACTCACCAAATATAGCCATATCATCAGCAAAAGGAGCACAGTGAACATAATGTCTCTACTATTAATATTGAAGTTAATTTTAGATGTTCTTCATGGTCACCTAAAAACAACTTCACAAACATTGCCATTGCCCTAATGAAGTTAAAAAGAATTCAGAGAAATTATTGCAACTTTTTATACAAGATTTGACTTGGTTATACATGTTTTAAATATCTTTAACATCTTGCCTCTCATTTCAACTGTATGTAACTTCAACCATTGTGCATGTCTATTCATTCCGTCAAGACACTTACTAAGGTCAATCATTCCGACATATAAACGTTTGTTATTAAACAAATAATGACGAACTATACAGTTTAATTCAATCATAGCATATATTGATGAGTGATCTTTTCGAAAACCGTACTGATTATCACCAATGCACGAGTTCAGTTCAGTGAAGTTTTCAATTCTTTTATTCAATACTGAAGTAAACAGTATTAAAGGAATATAGTTTTCCCAATACGCTTCATAGAGTGATACTACGATAATTGTTTGGATTGCTCTTATCACCTTTCTGATGGAGAGGTACAATTAAGCCTTAAGTCCACTCATAAGGATAGTAACCACAATCAAAAATAACATGAAAATGTCACAAACATGGCCGCTGTTGATATCATTGCTTTCGATGAAGGTCTCATTTATAAGACAATCAATACCACCAGCTTTACAACACTACAGCCTCGGAATTGCCGACATCATTTCACCTACACGTATCTTTTCTTTAATAAAATCGCTGTCCGTACAATCATTAAAATTATGCCAGTAACTCGGCATCTTCATTTGTACTTCTAATTAATGTCTTTTTCAAGATAAGTTAAATAATTATAAACCAATATGAAGGTGTGGCGTCATATGTATGGCGATGAACATTATGTTTATGCACAATAAAACAATGAATTGAATAGGTAATAAGCTAATAACTGCAGCTACATTCCAAGATATTTTCCACCAATTTCATGGACGGGTAAACTTGTCTTTTGATACCTAACTGCGCATAGTGTGAGCGGGAACCGGCTGAAGTGGATCCTTGTCACTCGCCAAATCCCAATTAATTATTGCTTAGAATTGGAGGCATGTCAATACATAATCTTCCCGCTTGTTTGGCCTTACGTTATAATGTCCGGTTGTTGGTCGACCCATGTATCAATGATCGAGACGGACTGCTGACATAGATGGTGACATGAAGTGTGTATAAACATTAATGAAGTGTGTATAAACGTTAATGTAGAGTGTATAAATGTTACGGTTGGACAAGGGGTTTGATTGACAGGAACATCAACACCTGTCATTCATTTCCCTCTCCTCTTGACATGTCTGTCTTATTGCAGTGTGTACGCCTTTTTTTCTAATCTGTCTGTGTGTCTATTTGTTTGCAGGTCGGTCTTTCTCTTCTGAACTTTTTCTTTCTATTTCATCTCTTAGGTTTCATTTGCTTCTATTGTGTTTACTTCTCTGGACAAACATTGCTGAACGGCAGTAGTCGCTTATTTACATACAAATGACTCGAGAGTTTTTCACGAGATTTCCAGCTGTAATGACAGTCATCTGGTCTGATTCCAGAACAATCGGAACACCTCGGATAATTCACGAATCATCTCTCGGATGTATGTAGGTAGTCGGATTACCTCGGCCACTTCCCCAAAAGATGATTTTAAATGTGAGAGTCGTCGTACTTGGAGACGATTAAAAGCTTAAAATACAGCTGCAACATTTCTTAGCATTAATATCAGTATATTGCTTTCAGCCACATACCCGGTAGACCACAAATCATACGACGTACCACTTATTCACATATTTCATGGTTTACAGGGATTTCCATTTTTGTGCTGATACGTGACGTGTTGGTTGTTTGAAATCAATAGACATTTGAAGATTTCATTCATATTAATGCAAGGATACTACGAGCACGAACTAATGTCTACACATTGATTACAGTTCATCATGAAATGCACTACGCATGTCTGTCATCAGTAATTGCTATATCTGGGATCGAGAGTTCCTATCCAAATGTATGAACAAATCAAACTCCGTGGCACACATTTCCGACAGGTCAAGTACTGACATAGAATATAAATGAAGAAGCTGAGAATTCACGGACGGATTGTGATGCAACTTTGAATTCTTAAATGTATCAATTTCCCGACATTTGTAAAAGTTTACGTCTTTGTGAAATAGTAAAATTAGAATACTATTCACTGTCTGGAAATACCATAGAAAATAATATCTATCTCAAATATTTTATTATGTGTTTGTAATACATTCCATAGAAATATCTATGACAAATACAATTAGTGGACCCGCCCGAGAAATGTAAGGCTAGAATCATCTGCGCACAGAAATTAAGCTAAAAGACCGTCCCAGAGAAAGACTATCAACCTAAAAAAGTTATATCCCACCGAGAGCTGTTTGATCGAACTACAACGCTCCGTGCATCGTCACTTGCAATATAAATTGTTACCATTGTACTTAGTGTAAAGCAAATATATAATACTGCTCGTGAGTAAAATTATTTGCACCCAAGTCTTAAGCAGTAAAATATGTTACATACGCATGAATCTTTTTGCAATAAGAATTTATATTGGCTATGAACACATTAATTACAGTAGCGGGGGTAAGGCTCAATATTGCTATCAAAGGGTTCTCACCTCAAATCCGCCACAGTTGAGTTGATTGTCGTTAGTATTGACGGAAGTGTTGTAGCCACGACGCCACATCGAGGATCGGGACGGCGGCTCCCAAAGACGGGCATGGCCGCGACATCCTCCAGGTAGCTGAAGCACAACAAACATCAAGACCACGACAACAACCGCGACACGCGTTCTCTTCATGGCAACGTTCCGTGTGGTTACAGTTGGGAGACTGAATTGATGTGGTGAGAAATTGCGCAACTGCGGTTGTACCAACAGCGACTAATTGAGTTGTCGGTTATGCTCTGTCCATTTTGAAAGTCTCGATTAAACTGCAAAATTCATTGAAGCGAAACAAACAATAATGTCCTCTCGCACTCACTTTGTTAACATCAATTCAAGCTTCAGCCCGCATTAAAATCTCTCATGCAACAAAAGTATAACAGATTGAATACATTAAAAACAATTTTTTTTTACATTTTAATTTCGGAACTGTTATGTGCTAGTGATTTATTGTACACTTGTTATTCTAAGCGTCTGGTGTGAATACCTAAACCAGCGATATATCAATATATAAATCCAATGTTCAGTGATTTAGCATTAAGACTGTCGTTACATCTAACAGTAACTGTATAAGACCAGCTATCGATCATTTGTTATGAGACGCTCAGCTTGAGTTACAACCATTACGCTAAGTGTATTCCAAATACGACTTCTTTGTATTTCCGGTGTGACCATTTAATTTTACCATAACTCTTTTTCTTGTTGACGCTAATTTAAGTTACCGGAAACAAGAAACATTTCTCAAACAGACACGAGTCCTTTACGTCGTACGGCATCTTCCAGCTGTCAACAATAATCCATTCATTTTTACACTTTCGGCTTATATTCCAACTCGCGCACACAACCCAACATTCATGTTCAATTAGGCACGGTGCTTGCTATTTGAGATTGCCCTCCAATTGCGATAGAAATCATCGGATTGTCACGATATTCATGTATCCTCCCCACACACGGTACAAGCTCTGCAATCCGCAAAGACCGAGAATGCCAACTTGTAACAAAATGACTATGACGTCTAAACCCTAACTGACTAGCACACAGCGACAAAATGTATTCGTAATAATCCGGTGATATACGGAGGAGTATCGTAAATGGGCGACCTTTTCCGTGTCGTTCCGAGATGTCCCGTACTGTCCCGAGTGGAAAATGTGACGAATCTCTAACTTGGTACAAGTCAATCTGTCAATGGCGATGAGTCTTTTCGCTATCCCGACTGTCGACTCACAGATTTGACCACACCCTTGCCTATTTCTCAGATCACCTATGGCGGGGTTTATTATTTAGACGTGTCATATATAGAGTTGCGTGCTCAGGTTGATCAGACGTGAGAAAATAGTGTAGGTCCCAAACCAAACCCTGGCCAACCAAACGCTGGCTGCTATTTAATCAGAAACGGTACGATGTGCTGCCTAGTCTCTGGCAAAAAGACACATTAACCATGTTTGTTGTTTGTTTATTGGGTTTATTGCTCACAAACAGTATTTCAGTTATCTGGAGACGGTGTCCGCTTGAAGCAGATATAGTGCTGCCTTCACTGTGTATAGCATGCCGTGAACACCTAGCATGATACCACACCCAGTTACGTTATCTTGACAATGGGTCAACCAGTCGTGGAACTTCCGCTATATTTGATATCACTTCAATTTTAACGACCTTAATATGTCGCGGCCCGAGATCGAACCCGGGATCTTCCGTACCTGGAGCCGTCGCTCTACCAGGTCCGGTTTGATGTCGTATGTAGGTAACATAGAATTTGTATGGCAAACGAACAGGCTGGTTGTCAACACCGCTATCTTAAGTAATAAATTGCAGCCTTATGCACCGTCAATAGACCCGTCATAAATCACCGTCCCCTGGCGGCCATATCCGCTCACGTTGATGCTGATCGACGAAAGTGCCAAGCCAGAGGAGCAATAAACTACGAATTTGCTAATAGAAGTGTTACAAAATAATTTAATATCACAAGATAAAAGGGTTAACCATATGTATCTTCATTTGTCTACATAGGTAAATGTGTCAACGTAAATTGGTTTCTAGAGAGGTCGACAGTTTTATCTTTTTATGAAACATGTTCACATCCATGTTGAGTAATACGATAGCGTATTGTTAATGACTATAAGAAAAATTAGGTGACAGGCAAGGTTAAATTAAAGCACAGAGATACATATCTTACACTAAGTGACAGAAAAAGGAAATCAAAGCAAGCTGCTTACTTGTTGACTTGAACGATTTTGCTAACAGTTGCAAGTTTTAGATGGTGAACAATTGCTGTGTAATACCGAAAAGTATTTCCATTGGCTGAATCCCATCTATGTACCAGTAAACACATCACAGATCGGTCAGTAATGAACTTATTAGAACTGAGCAAAGACTCAAACAGTCATATTTAGGACAGAGTTATTAACCAGAAAAACCGTTGCATAACATTTGATCGGTAACCCAAACCAAACAATAGCTTTACTTCACGTTCGATATTTATACACATGTATTGCTTGAATTATTTGTGAGTGTAAAAGTTGTTTTTGGGGAAATAGCTAAGAAATATTTATTTTTTGATTATTTCATACTAAACACTGCCAAACTAGTAAGTAAAGATAACATTTGGCAGATTCAGCCGCTTAGGCAGTTTTAGATACAAAAATAGCAGCAGCAGCAGCAACAACAACAACAGCAGCAACAACAACAACAACAACGCACATATATTTCCGAATTGTTCATACAGGTACCCTGATTGGCTACGTTTGGCTAACAGGTACAGTGATTTAAATCTATTTTAAGACAGGAGTGTATGGTTCTATATGTCACGTGTCGCGGCCAAACACTGATCAAGAGAGGATCGTGCGGTTCTATGTGACACGTGTCGAGGCCAAACTATGTTCATATTACTTTCATAGAACTGGCATTGAACCCGGGATCTTCCGTACATAGCTCTTCTCTGTATCCTTGGCTACCCGGGCCGATACATCACCAACAACGGCGTCTGTAACGTCAACAACAGTATCCAGACGCCATGATGTCCATTGTTGTGTCGGTGAGGCAACATCTCTCGGCAACACGTGGCTGCATTGATGGTCTATAATCACTCACGTGACAGTACGGACTCCCAGTCAAACACTGGGTGAGAATCTGCCCCAGGCAAAAGTTACTTGTAACAGAAGATATCTCACTCGTTCAGTAAAATTTTATTATCTTGTCAAAGTGTCAACATAGTTTGAAAATAGTTTAATACTGATAGGATCTGTTTTAGTCATAAGCAGTTATACAACCAGCCATCTTGTCTTGTTGCGTGTCCCTGTTCCTTAAATAGGACGATTTATGATGATTTAAATCAGCGTAACAACAATCGGTGCAGGTCACCAGGCGTATCTGACACTGGCAAGATAGTCTGCGGGTCACGAGGCATGACTGACATTGGCGTGAAAGTGTGCAGGTCACAACGAGTGTCTGACATTGGCGTGATTGTGTATATATCATGAGGCGTGTCTTACATTTGCGTGAAAGTGTGCATGTCACGAGGCGTGTCTGACATTGGTGTGAAAGTGTACAAGTCACGACGCGTGTCTGACATTGGCGTGAGTATGCTGGTCTGTAGACGTGTCTGACACTGGCGTGAAAGTGTGCAGGTCACGAGGCATGTCTGACATTGGCGTGAAAGTGTGCAGTTTACGAGGCGTGTTTGATATTGGTGTGAAAGTGCACAGGTCACGACGCATGACTGACATTGGCGTGAAAGTGTGCAGGTCACGAGGCGTGTCTGACATTGGCGTGAAAGTGTGCAGTTTACGAGGCGTGTTTGATATTGGTGTGAAAGTGCACAGGTCACGACGCATGACTGACATTGGCGTGAAAGTGTGCAGGTCACGAGGCGTGTCTGACATTGACGTGAAAGTGTGCGGGTCACGACGCATGACTGACATTGGCATGAAAGTGTGCAGGTCACGAGGCATGTCTGACATTGGCGTGAAAGTGTGCAGGTCACGAGGCGTGTTTGATATTGGTGTGAAAGTGCACAGGTCACGACGCATGACTGACATTGGCGTGAAAGTGTGCAGGTCACGAGGCATGTCTGACATTGGCGTGAAAATGTGCAGTTTACGAGGCGTGTTTGATATTGGTGTGAAAGTGCACAGGTCACGACGCATGACTGACATGGGCGTGAAAGTGTGCAGGTCACGAGGCATGTCTGACATTGGCATGAAAATGTGCAGTTTACGAGGCGTGTTTGATATTGGTGTGAAAGTGCACAGGTCACGACGCATGACTGACATTGGCGTGAAAGTGTGCAGGTCACGAGGCGTGTCTGACATTGGCGTGAAAGTGTGCGGGTCACGACGCATGACTGACATTGGCGTGAAAGTGTGCAGGTCACGAGGCGAGTCTGACATTGGCGTGAAAGTGTGCAGGTTAGGAGGCGTGTCTGACATTGGCGTGAAAGTGTGCAGGTTAGGAGGCGTGTCTGACATTGGCGTGAAAGTGTGCAGGTTAGGAGGCGTGTCTGACATTGGCGTGAAAGTGTGCAGGTTAGGAGGCGTGTCTGACATTGGCGTGAAAGTGTGCAGGTTAGGAGGCGTGTCTGACATTGGCGTGAAAGTGTGCAGGTTAGGAGGCGTGTCTGACACTGGCGTGAAAGTGTGCAGGTCACGAGGCGTGTCTGACATTGGCGTGAAAGTGTGCAGGTTAGGAGGCGTGTCTGACATTGGCGTGAAAGTGTGCAGGTTAGGAGGCGTGTCTGACATTGGCGTGAAAGTGTGCAGGTTAGGAGGCGTGTCTGACATTGGCGTGAAAGTGTGCAGGTTAGGAGGCGTGTCTGACATTGGCGTGAAAGTGTGCAGGTTACAAGGCTTGTCTGACATTGGCGTGAAAGTGTGCCGGTCACGACGCATGACTGACATTGGTGTGAAAATGTACATATCATAAGGCGTGTCTGACATTGGTGTGAAAGTGTACATATCATAAGGGGTGTCTGATATTGGTGTGAAAATGTACATATAAGGCATTTCTGACATTGGTGTGAAAGTGTACATATCATAAGGCATGTCTGACATTGGTGTGGAAATGTACATATCATAAGGCATGTCTGACATTGGTGTGAAAGTATACATATCATAAGGCATTTCTGACATTGGTGTGAAAGTGTACATATCATAAGGCATGTCTGACATTGGTGTGAAAATGTGCAGGTCACATTAGCGTGTCTGACATTGACATGAAAGTGAACATATCATGAGGCGTGTCTGACATTGGCATGGAAGTGTAATATCATGAGGCGTGTCTGACATTGGCGTGAAAGTGTACATATCACAAGGCATGTCTGACATTGGCGTGAAAGTGTATATATCATGAGGTATGTCTGACAATTGCGTGAAAGGGTACACATCATAATGCATGTCTGACATTGGCGTGAAAGTGTACATATCATAAGGCATGTGCCGTGCCTTCGTAGTTAAGTAGTAGGCATGCTGTGTGTGGTGCCTCTATAGATGAGTGCTCAATGCGTGCTGGGTGTGGTGCCTCTATATTTGGGTGGCTAAGGCGTGCTATGTGTGGTGCCTCTATAGCTGAGTGGTTAATGCGTGCTGGGTGTAGTGCCTCTATAGTTGAGTGGTTAAGGCGTGCTGTGTATGGTGCCTCTATAGCTGAGTGGTTAAGGCGTGCTGTGTGTGGTGCGTCTATAGTTGGGTGGTTAATGCGTGCTATGTGTGGTGCCTCTATAGTTGAGTGGTAAAGGCGTGATGGGTGTGGTGCCTCTATAGTTGAGTGGTTAAGGCGTGCTATGTGTGGTGCCTCTATAGTTGAGTGGTTAAGGCGTGCTGTGTGTGGCGCCTCTATAGTTGAGTGGTTAAGGCGTGCTGTGTGTGGTGCCACTATAGTTGAGTGGTTAAGGCGTGCTGTGTGTGGTGCCTCTATAGTTGGGTGGTTAAGGCCTGCTGGGCGTGGTGCCTCTATAGTCGAGTGGTTAAGGCGTGCTGTCTGTGGTGCCTCTATAGTTGGGTGGTTAAGGCGTGCTGTGTGTGGTGCCTCTATATTTGAGTGGTTAAGGCGTGCTGTGTGTGGTGCCTCTATAGTTGCGTGGTTAATGCGTGCTGGGTGTGGTGCCTTTATAGCTGGGTGGTTAAGGCGTGCTGTGTGTGGTGACTCTATAGTTGCGTGGTTAATGCGTGCTGGGGGTGGTGCGTCTATAGTTGAGTGGTTAAGGCGTGCTGTGTGTGGTGCCACTATAGTTGAGTGGTTAAGGCGTGCTGTGTGTGGTGCCTCTATAGTTGGGTGGTTAAGGCCTGCTGGGCGTGGTGCCTCTATAGTCGAGTGGTTAAGGCGTGCTGTCTGTGGTGCCTCTATAGTTGGGTGGGTAAGGCGTGCTGTGTGTGGTGCCTCTATATTTGAGTGGTTAAGGCGTGCTGTGTGTGGTGCCTCTATAGTTGCGTGGTTAATGCGTGCTGGGTGTGGTGCCTTTATAGCTGGGTGGTTAAGGCGTGCTGTGTGTGGTGACTCTATAGTTGCGTGGTTAATGCGTGCTGGGGGTGGTGCGTCTATAGTTGAGTGGTTAAGGCGTGCTGTGTGTGGTGCCTCTATAGCTGAGTAGTTAAGGCGTGTTGTGTGTGGTGCCTCTATAGCTGAGTGGTAAAGGCGTGCTGGGCATGGTGCCTCTATATTTGGGTGGTTAAGGCGTGCTGTGTGTGGTGCCTCTATATTTGAGTGGTTAAGGCGTGCTGTGTGTGGTGCCTCTATAGTTGCGTGGTTAATGCGTGCTGGGTGTGGTGCCTTTATAGCTGGGTGGTTAAGGCGTGCTGTGTGTGGTGCCTCTATAGTTGCGTGGTTAATGCGTGCTGGGTGTGGTGCGTCTATAGTTGAGTGGTTAAGGCGTGCTGTGTGTGGTTCCTCTATAGCTGAGTAGTTAAGGCGTGTTGTGTGTGGTGCCTCTATAGCTGAGTGGTAAAGGCGTGCTGGGCGTGGTGCCTCTATAGTTGAGTGGTTAAGGCGTGCTGTGTATGGTGCCTCTATAGTTGAGAGGTTATTTCGGGCTGTGTGTGGTGCCCCTATAGTTGAGTGGTTAAGGCGTGATGGGTGTGGTGCCTCTATAGTTGAGTGGTTAAGGCGTGCTGGGCGTGGTGCCTCTATAGTTGGGTGGTTAAGGCGTGATGGGTGTGATACCTCTATAGTTGAGTGGTTAAGGCGTGCTGTGTGTGGTGCCTCTATAGTTGAATGGTTAAAGCGTGCTGGGCGTGGTGCCTCTAAAGTTGCGTTGTTAATACGTGCTGGGTGTGGTGCCTCTATAGTTGGATGGTTAAGGCGTGCTGTGTATGGTGCCTCTATAGTTGAGTGGTTAAGGCGTGATAGGTGTGGTGCCTCTATAGTTGAGTGGTTGAGGCGTGCTGTGTGTGGTGCCTCTATAGCTGAGTGGTTAAGGCGTGCTGTGTGTGGTGCCTCTATAGTTGCGTGGTTAATGCGTGTTGTGTGTGGTGCCTCTATAGTTGGGTGGTAAAGGCGTGCTGTGTGTGGTGTCTCTATAGTTGCGTGGTTAATGCGTGCTGGGTGTGGTGCCTCTATAGTTGAGTGGTTAACGCGTGCTGTGTGTGGTGCCTCTATAGTTGAGTGGTTAATGCGTGTTGGGTGTGGTGCGTCTAGAGTTGATTGGTTAAGGCGTGATGTGTGTGGTGCCTCTATAGCTGAGTGGTCAAGGCGTGGTGTGTGTGGTGCCTCTATAGCTGAGTGGTTAAGGCGTGCTGGGCGTGGTGCCTCTATAGTCGAGTGGTTAAGGCGTGCTGTCTGTGGTGCCTCTATAGTTGGGTGGTTAAGGCATGTTGTGTGTGGTGCCTCTATAGTTGGGTGGTTAAGGCGTGCTGGGCGTGGTGCCTCTATAGTCGAGTTGATAAGGCGTGCTGTCTGTGGTGCCTCTTTAGTTGGGTGGTTAAGGCGTGCTGTGTGTGGTGCCTCTATATTTGAGTGGTTAAGGCGTGCTGTGTGTGGTGCCTCTATAGTTGCGTGGTTAATGCGTGCTGGGTGTGGTGCGTCTATAGTTGAGTGGTTAAGGCGTGCTGTGTGTGGTGCCTCTATAGCTGGGTGGTTAAGGCGTGCTGTGTGTGGTGCCTCTATAGTTGCGTGGTTAATGCGTGCTGGGTGTAGTGCGTCTATAGTTGAGTGGTTAAGGCGTGCTGTGTGTGGTGCCTCTATAGCTGAGTAGTTAAGGCGTGTTGTGTGTGATGCCTCTATAGCTGAGTGGTAAAGGCGTGCTGGGCATGGTGCCTCTATATTTGGGTGGTTAAGGCGTGCTGTGTGTGGTGCCTTTATAGTTGAGTGGTTAAGGCGTGCTGGGCGTGGTGCCTCTATAGTTTAGTGGTTAAGGCGTGCTGTGTATGGTGCCTCTATAGTTGAGAGGTTAATTCGGGCTGTGTGTGGTGCCTCTATAGTTGAGTGGTTAAGGCGTGCTGTGTGTGGTGCCTCTATAGTTGAGTGGTTAAGGTGTGCTGGGCGTGGTGCCTCTAAAGTTGCGTGATTAATGCGTGTTGTGTGTGGTGCCTCTATATTTGGGTGGCTAAGGCGTGCTGTGTATGGTGCCTCTATAGTTAAGTGGTTAAGGCGTGCTGGGTGTGGTGCCTCTATAATTGGGTGGTTAAGGCGTGCTGGGTGTGGTGCCTCTATAGTTGAGTGGTTAAGGCGTGATGGGTGTGGTGCCTCTATAGTTGAGTGGTTAAGGCGTGATGTGTGTGGTGCCTCTATCGTTGAGTGGTTAAGGCGTGCTGTGTGTAGTTCCTCTATAGTTGGGTGGTAAAGGCGTGCTGGGCGTGATGCCTCTATAGTTAGGTGGTTATGGCGTGCTGGGTGTGGTGCCTCTATAGTTGGGTGGTTAAGGCGTGCTGGGCGTGGTGCCTCTATAGTTGGGTGGTAAAGGCGTGCTGTGTATGGTGCCTCTATAGTTAAGTGGTTAAGGCGTGCTGGGTGTGGTGCCTCTATAGTTGAGTGGTTAAGGCGTGCTGGGTGTAGTGCCTCTATAGTTGGGTGGTAAAGGCGTGCTGTGTATGGTGCCTCTATAGTTAAGTGGTTAAGGCGTGCTGGGTGTAGTGCCTCTATAGTTGAGTGGTTAAGGCGTGCTGTGTATGGTGCCTCTATAGTTAAGTGGTTAAGGCGTGCTGTGTATGGTGCCTCTATAGTTAAGTGGTTAAGGCGTGCTGTGTATGGTGCCTCTATAGTTGAGTGGTTAAGGCGTGCTGGGTGTAGTGCCTCTATAGTTGAGTGGTTAAGGCGTGCTGTGTATGGTGCCTCTATAGTTAAGTGGTTAAGGCGTGCTGGGTGTGGTGCCTCTATAATTGGGTGGTTAAGGCGTGCTGGGCGTGGTGCCTCTATAGTTGGGTGGTTAAGGCGTGATGGGTGTGATACCTCTATAGTTGAGTGGTTAAGGCGTGCTGTGTGTGGTGCCTCTATAGTTGAGTGGTTAAGGCGTGATGAGTGTGATACCTCTATAGTTGAGTGGTTAAGGCGTGCTGTGCGTGGTGCCTCTATAGTTGAGTGGTTAAGGCGTGATGGGTGTGGTGCCTCTATAGTTGAGTGATTAAGGCGTGCAGGGCGTGGTGCCTCTATAGTTGAGTAGTTAGGGCGTGATGAGTGTGGTGCCTCTATAGTTGAGTGGTTAAGGCGTGATGTGTGTGGTGCCTCTATAGTTGAGTGGTTAAGGCGTGCTGTGTGTGATGCCTCTATATTTGAGTGGTGAAGTCGTGCTGTGCGTGATGCCTCTATTGTTGGGTGGTTAAGGCGTGCTGGGTGTGGTGCCTCTATAGTTGAGTGGTTAAGGCGTGCTGCCTCTATAGTTGAGTGGTTAAGGCGTGCTGGGTGTGATGCCTCTATAGTTGAGTGGTTAAGGCGTGCTGGGTGTGATGCCTCTATAGTTGAGTGGTTAAGGCGTGCTGGGTGTGATGCCTCTATAGTTGAGTGGTTAAGGCGTGCTGCCTCTATAGTTGAGTGGTTAAGGCGTGCTGGGTGTGGTGCCTCTATAGTTGAGTGGTTAAGGCGTGCTGGGTGTGGTGCCTCTATAGTTGAGTGGTTAAGGCGTGCTGGGTGTGGTGCCTCTATAGTTGAGTGGTTAAGGCGTGCTGGGTGTGGTGCCTCTATAGTTGAGTGGTTAAGGCGTGCTGGGTGTGGTGCCTCCATAGTTGAGTGGTTTAGGCGTGCTGGGTGTGGTGCCTCTATAGTTGAGTGGTTAAGGCGTGCTGGGTGTGGTGCCTCTATAGTTGAGTGGTTAAGTCGTGCTGGGTGTGGTGCCTCCATAGTTGAGTGGTTTAGGCTCGAATCGGTAAGGGACGTTCAAACTTCATACCTAAACCTAAATGCAAGTGTTCGGGCAATGTTACTTCTGCATAAGTACTGGTTCAACATCTGAAATGGACTGAAAGTTACACAATGGAAATTAGAGATTGTTTAATTGTGTTTCTATAGTATTCATACATTTTATTTGTTTTGCTTTAATCTTAAAACAAACAGGCAAAACACAACACATATAACAACAACACTTGGAGCTATTGTGTCCATTGCTTACTGTTCACGTTCGGTTTATCCATATGTAGGAGGTATGCGTGCATAGAGGGTATAGCCTTGTTTCGCAGACATATATAGTGCTTACTGACAAAATATACGTACATAAAAGTTCTAATGTGAGACAGCCGTACTACAATAAAATCTGTGTCATATCCTGGTCACGCTTAATTTAAACATTTTACCAACTTTCTATTTTTTCGAGAGAGCGAACTCAACGCATTCTGTAGACCGGCACTGACAGTAAATAATCATCCTGCATAAACCTGTCACATCGGTGTCACAAGCATGACATCGGATTTGTTTTGAAGGGAGACAACTTAGATGTTAACACAGCTAAATTTATTTGTAAAATATATAAATAAATTAACGGTGTAATCGTAGACTGGTTCTCTATAATTAGTTTTGTGTTTCAAACTAGAGATAGATCAGAAGAGTTGGAGATCAACCGTTTAATAACGTGACTAATTGCAACAATTCATGTATATAGGGCGAGAGAGAGAGACAATGAGAAAGACAGTTATATCAACATTATATTATTAGCGAGATCAGCAAATAACATAATTTCAATATGAAGCCGGGTGACGGGAAAATAATGTGTTTGGGGTCCGGTTAACTCGGTCGTCAGAGCGAAGTGTCCCGGGTTCGAGTCCCGGCATATTTGCACCATATATTACAACAGTGCCTTACATTAATAGCCCGCGATACATGTGCTTTAGTGTGCTTGTAAGGCGTTTGCAAAGCAGATGGTCTGTGGAAATTTGGAGACGAAATAAAAGTTGCCTGGGGTGTTTTGTAGCAAGATAATAGGGAAAGAAGAGAGAGAGAGAGAGAGAGAGAGAGAGAGCGGTCCGGTTAGTTCAGTCGGTAAAGCAAAGTACCCAGGATTCAAAGGACTAACTGCACACTTTTCTTCCTTTTTTACAACCATTTGATCTATAGATCACCGTGCGCCACCAGTATTTGCGCTGTCCTCGTCATGTTACAGAGTTATCAGGGCAAGGAACTACGAAACATATTTAATGAGTCGAATGATAGTTAGTTCCCTTGTGCCATAAAATATAATTCTCAATCTAAACGGAAGGGGTCACGTGTCTTTCAGATCATCATTTAAAAATAAGGACAAATCGATTCGAACGTGATTATAAAATTTTGAAAAAGTTTTTATTTTATTTATGCATTATATTTATATTTGAAACGATAAATAGTTAAATACTGAAGAATTAATACTTTTTTTAAATATCAAATGCTTTGGCTATATTCGGAATTTCTTTTTAAATGTCATCCAGAACAGTTTACATTGATACCAATATCGGTGTTCACACATATTATCTCCAGGGGCCGATCTACGATTCTTTTCAAGGGGGGGGGGGGGGCAATTTAAGCGAGCACCAGAGGTGGTTGTCATGCTAGGACGCATGCTCCCCAGAAAACTTAAAATGCAGCCGCTTAATAGAGCATTTTCCTGCATTTTGTGAAGCTGCTGAAAGCTTTTCCACGAGTCTAAACTGTATTTGTACAAAGATAATCTATAATAAACTGTTTCACGTCCGCCCCTAGCACGAATAGAACCTCTGGTGTTCGCTCAAACTCCCCGCAGTGATTACTTCCCTTGACAGTACATTATATCACTGCCACCAGCAAGTCATTCGCCCAAATACAGGCGGATAGTTTGTTGTTGTTTTTTGTGTGTTTTTTCTGGACTTATCTCCTCAAAATATAGTATCTTTCCTTTAAAAATATTAATTTATCATATTAAAAATAAAAAGTAACTTAAAATATGAAAATATATGAAATTCAATCTCCTCACAGCGATTACGTCATGCTACTTAAATAATAATATAATGTACTGTCAAGGGAAGTAATCATTGCGGGGAGTTTGTATGAAATTATGAAAGTCAAATTTCACCGTACTGTACAGAATACAACTAATTTTTTTATTAAAATCCCGTCTTTGTAATCAGCTACATTAAAATGCCGCTTTTTCTCGTTACATAAAAAACAATTTTGACACACTTTCTTTCGTGGCGTGTTTACGGAGGCCGCCATGTTTACTTCACGTGATACTCTATCGTCACGTGATCCTTGCTCCTTGCTGGGGGCAGAGATTTAAGTAGCAACGCGTGACGTAATCGCTGTGAGGAGATTGGTGTTCGCTAACTTCGGGCACTGTAGGTAGGTAGGTAGGTAGGTAGGTAGGTAGGTAGGTAGGTAGGTAGGTAGGTAGGTAGGTAGGTAGGTAGGTAGGTAGGTAGGTAGGTAGGTAGGTAGGTAGGTAGGGTAGGTAGGTAGGTAGGTAGGTAGGTAGGTAGGTAGGTAGGTAGGTAGGTAGGTAGGTAGGTAGGTAGGTTAGGTAAGGTAGGTAGGTAGGTAGGTAGGTAGGTAGGTAGGTAGGTAGGTAGGTAGGTAGGTAGGTAGGTAGGTAGGTCGGTAGGTAGGTAGGTAGGTAGGTAGGTAGGTAGGTAGGTAGGTAGGTAGGTAGGTAGGTAGGTAGGTAGGTAGGTAGGTAGGTAGGTAGGTAGGTAGGTAGGTAGGTAGGTAGGTAGGTAGGTAGGTAGGTAGGTAGGTAGGTAGGTAGGTAGGTAGGTAGGTAGGTAGGTAGGTAGGTAGGTAGGTAGGTAGGTAGGTAGGTAGGTAGGTCGGTAGGTAGGTAGGTAGGTAGGTAGGTAGGTAGGTAGGTAGGTAGGTAGGTAGGTAGGTAGGTAGGTAGGTAGGTAGGTAGGTAGGTAGGTAGGTAGGTAGGTAGGTAGGTAGGTAGGTAGTAGTAGGTAGGTTAGGTAGGTAGGTAGGTAGGCTAATGTAGGTAGGTAGGTAGGTAGGTAGGTAGGGTAGGTAGAGTAGGTAGGTAGGTAGGTAGGTACGGTAGGGGTAGGTAGGTAGGTAGGTAGGAGGTAGGTAGGTAGGTGTCAGGTAGGGTAGTAGGTAGGTAGGTAGGTAGGTAGGTAGGTAGGTAGGAGGTAGGTAGGTAGGTAGGTAGGTAGGGTTAGGTAGGCTAGGTAGGTCGGTATGGTCGGTTAGGTACGGTAGTAGGTAGGTAGGTTAGGTAGGTAGGTAGGGTAGGTTAGGTAGGTTAGGTAGGTAGGGTAGGTAGGTAGGTAGGTAGGTAGGTAGGTAGGTAGGTAGGTAGGTAGGTAGGTAGGTAGGAGGTAGGTAGGTAGGTAGGTAGGTAGGTAGGTAGGTAGGTAGGTAGGTAGGTAGGTAGGTAGGTAGGGGTAGGTAGTAGGTCGGTATGGTAGGTAGGTAGGTAGGTAGGTAGGTAGGTAGGTAGGTAGGTTAGGTAGGTAGGTAGGTCGGTAGGTGGTAGGTAGGTGGTAGGAGGTAGGTAGGTAGGTAGGTAGCGTAGGGGTAGGTAGGTAGGTAGGTAGGTAGGTAGGTAGGTAGGTAGGTAGGTAGGTAGGTAGGTAGGTAGGTAGGTAGGTAGGCAGGCAGGCAGGCAGGCAGGCAGGCAGGCAGGCAGGCAGGCAGGCAGGCAGGCAGGCAGGCAGGCAGGCAGGCAGGCAGGCAGGCAGGCAGGCAGGCAGGCAGGCAGGTAGGTAGGTAGGTAGCTGAGTGGTAAAGGCGTGCTGGGCATGGTGCCTCTATAATTGGGTGGTTAAGGCGTGCTGTGTGTGGTGCCTTTATAGTTGAGTGGTTAAGGCGTGCTGGGCGTGGTGCCTCTATAGTTTAGTGGTTAAGGCGTGCTGTGTGTGGTGCCTTTATAGTTGAGTGGTTAAGGCGTGCTGTGTGTGTTGCCTTTATAGTTGAGTGGTTAAGGCGTGCTGGGCGTGGTGCCTCTATAGTTTAGTGGTTAAGGCGTGCTGTGTATGGTGCCTCTATAGTTGAGAGGTTAATTCGGGCTGTGTGTGGTGCCTCTATAGTTGAGTGGTTAAGGCGTGCTGTGTGTGGTGCCTCTATAGTTGAGTGGTTAAGGTGTGCTGGGCGTGGTGCCTCTAAAGTTGCGTGATTAATGCGTGTTGTGTGTGGTGCCTCTATATTTGGGTGGCTAAGGCGTGCTGTGTATGGTGCCTCTATAGTTAAGTGGTTAAGGCGTGCTGGGTGTGGTGCCTCTATAATTGGGTGGTTAAGGCGTGCTGGGTGTGGTGCCTCTATAGTTGAGTGGTTAAGGCGTGATGGGTGTGGTGCCTCTATAGTTGAGTGGTTAAGGCGTGATGTGTGTGGTGCCTCTATAGTTGAGTGGTTAAGGCGTGCTGTGTGTAGTTCCTCTATAGTTGGGTGGTAAAGGCGTGCTGGGCGTGATGCCTCTATAGTTAGGTGGTTATGGCGTGCTGGGTGTGGTGCCTCTATAGTTGGGTGGTTAAGGCGTGATGGGTGTGGTGCCTCTATAGTTGAGTGGTTAAGGCGTGATGAGTGTGATACCTCTATAGTTGAGTGGTTAAGGCGTGCTGTGCGTGGTGCCTCTATAGTTGAGTGGTTAAGGCGTGATGGGTGTGGTGCCTCTATAGTTGAGTGGTTAAGGCGTGCTGGGCGTGGTGCCTCTATAGTTGAGTGGTTAAGGCGTGATGGGTGTCGTGCCTCTATAGTTGAGTGGTTAAGGCGTGATGGGTGTGGTGCCTCTATAGTTGAGTGGTTAAGGCGTGCTGTGTGTGATGCCTCTATATTTGAGTGGTGAAGTCGTGCTGTGCGTGATGCCTCTATTGTTGGGTGGTTAAGGCGTGCTGGGTGTGGTGCCTCTATAGTTGAGTGGTTAAGGCGTGCTGCCTCTATAGTTGAGTGGTTAAGGCGTGCTGGGTGTGGTGCCTCTATAGTTGAGTGGTTAAGGCGTGATGGGTGTCGTGCCTCTATAGTTGAGTGGTTAAGGCGTGATGGGTGTGGTGCCTCTATAGTTGAGTGGTTAAGGCGTGCTGTGTGTGATGCCTCTATATTTGAGTGGTGAAGTCGTGCTGTGCGTGATGCCTCTATTGTTGGGTGGTTAAGGCGTGCTGGGTGTGGTGCCTCTATAGTTGAGTGGTTAAGGCGTGCTGCCTCTATAGTTGAGTGGTTAAGGCGTGCTGGGTGTGGTGCCTCTATAGTTGAGTGGTTAAGGCGTGCTGTGTGTGATGCCTCTATATTTGAGTGGTGAAGTCGTGCTGTGCGTGATGCCTCTATTGTTGGGTGGTTAAGGCGTGCTGGGTGTGGTGCCTCTATAGTTGAGTGGTTAAGGCGTGCTGGGTGTGGTGCCTCTATTGTTGGGTGGTTAAGGCGTGCTGGGTGTGCTGCCTCTATAGTTGAGTGGTTATGGCGTGCTGGGTGTGGTGCCTCTATAGTTGGGTGGTTAAGGCGTGATGGGTGTGGTGCCTCTATAGTTGAGTGGTTAAGGCGTGATGAGTGTGATACCTCTATAGTTGAGTGGTTAAGGCGTGCTGTGCGTGGTGCCTCTATAGTTGAGTGGTTAAGGCGTGATGGGTGTGGTGCCTCTATAGTTGAGTGGTTAAGGCGTGCTGGGCGTGGTGCCTCTATAGTTGAGTGGTTAAGGCGTGATGGGTGTCGTGCCTCTATAGTTGAGTGGTTAAGGCGTGATGGGTGTGGTGCCTCTATAGTTGAGTGGTTAAGGCGTGCTGTGTGTGATGCCTCTATATTTGAGTGGTGAAGTCGTGCTGTGCGTGATGCCTCTATTGTTGGGTGGTTAAGGCGTGCTGGGTGTGGTGCCTCTATAGTTGAGTGGTTAAGGCGTGCTGCCTCTATAGTTGAGTGGTTAAGGCGTGCTGGGTGTGGTGCCTCTATAGTTGAGTGGTTAAGGCGTGCTGTGTGTGATGCCTCTATATTTGAGTGGTGAAGTCGTGCTGTGCGTGATGCCTCTATTGTTGGGTGGTTAAGGCGTGCTGGGTGTGGTGCCTCTATAGTTTGGTGGTAAAGGCGTGCTGTGTGTAGTTCCTCTATTGTTGGGTGGTAAAGGGTGCTGGGCGTGGTGTCTCTATAGTTGAGTGGTTAAGTCGTGCTGGGTGTTGTGCCTCTATAGTTGGGTGGTAAAGGCGTGCTATGCGCGGTGCCTCTATAGTTGAGTGGTTAAGTCGTGCTGTGTGTGGTGCCTCTATAGTTGAGTGGTTAAGGCGTGCTGTGTGTGGTGCCTCTATAGTTGAGTGGTTAAGGCTCGAATCGGTAAGGGACGTTCAAACTTCATACCTGAACCTAAATGCCAGTCTTCGGGCAATGTTACTTCTACATAAGTACTGGTTCAACATCTGAAATGGACTGAAAGTTACACAATGGAAATTAGAGATTGTTTAATTGTGTTTCTATAGTATTCATACATTTTATTTGTTTTGCTTTAATCTTAAAACAAACAGGCAAAACACAACACATATAACAACAACACTTGGAGCTATTGTGTCCATTGCTTACTGTTCACGTTCGGTTTATCCATATGTAGGAGGTATGCGTGCATAGAGGGTATAGCCTTGTTTCGCAGACATATATAGTGCTTACTGACAAATATACGTACATAAAAGTTCTAATGTGAGACAGCCGTACTACAATAAAATCTGTGTCATATCCTGGTCACGCTTAATTTAAACATTTTACCAACTTTCTATTTTTTTCGCGAGAGCGAACTCAACGCATTCTGTAGACCGGCACTGACAGTAAATAATCATCCTGCATAAACCTGTCACATCGGTGTCACAAGCATGACATCGGATTTGTTTTGAAGGGAGACAACTTAGATGTTAACACAGCTAAATTTATTTGTAAAATATATAAATAAATTAACGGTGTAATCGTAGACTGGTTCTCTATAATTAGTTTTGTGTTTCAAACTAGAGATAGATCAGAAGAGTTGGAGATCAACCGTTCAATAACGTGACTAATTGCAACAATTCATGTATATAGGGCGAGAGAGAGACAATGAGAAAGACAGTTATATCAACATTATATTATTAGCGAGATCAGCAAATAACATAATTTCAATATGAAGCCGGGTGACGGGAAAATAATGTGTTTGGGGTCCAGTTAACTCGGTCGTCAGAGCGAAGTGTCCCGGGTTCGAGTCCCGGCATATTTGCACCATATATTACAACAGTGCCTTACATTAATAGCCCGCGATACATGTGCTTTAGTGTGCTTGTAAGGCGCTTGCAAAACAGATGGTCTGTGGAAATTTGGAGACGAAATAAAAGTTGCCTGGGGTGTTTTGTAGCAAGATAATAGGGAAAGAAGAGAGAGAGAGAGAGATAAGAGAGCGGTCCGGTTAGTTCAGTCGGTAAAGCAAAGTACTCAGGATTCAAAGGACTAACTGCACACCTTTTCTTCCTATTTTACAACCATTTGATCTATAGATCACCGTGCGCCACCAGTATTTGCGCTGTCCTCGTCATGTTACAGAGTTATCAGGGCAAGGAACTACGAAACATATTTAATGAGTCGAATGATAGTTAGTTCCCTTGTGCCATAAAATATAATTCTCAATCTAAACGGAAGGGGTCACGTGTCTTTCAGATCATCATTTAAAAATAAGGACAAATCGATTCGAACGTGATTATAAAATTTTGAAAAAGTTTTTATTTTATTTATGCATTATATTTATATTTGAAACGATAAATAGTTAAATACTGAAGAATTAATACTTTTTTTAAATATCAAATGCTTTGGCTATATTCGGAATTTCTTTTTAAATGTCATCCAGAACAGTTTACATTGATACCAATATCGGTGTTCACACGTATTGTCTCCAAGGGCCGATCTGCGATTCTTTTCAAGGGAGGGGGTGGGGTGGGGGTGGCAATTTAAGCGAGCACCAGAGGTGGTTGTCATGCTAGGACGCATGCTCCCCAGAAAACTTAAAATGCAGCCGCTTAATAGAGCATTTTCCTGCATTTTGTGAAGCTGCTGAAAGCTTTTCCAAGAGTCTAAACTGTATTTGTACAAAGATAATCTATAATAAACTGTTTCACGTCCGCCCCTAGCACGAATAGAACCTCTGGTGTTCGCTCAAACTCCCCGCAGTGATTACTTCCCTTGACAGTACATTATATCACTGCCACCAGCAAGTCATTCGCCCAAATACAGGCGGATAGTTTGTTGTTGTTTTTTGTGTGTTTTTTCTGGACTTATCTCCTCAAAATATAGTATCTTTCCTTTAAAAATATTAATTTATCATATTAAAAATAAAAAGTAACTTAAAATATGAAAATATATGAAATTCAATCTCCTCACAGCGATTACGTCATGCTACTTAAATAATAATATAATGTACTGTCAAGGGAAGTAATCATTGCGGGGAGTTTGTATGAAATTATGAAAGTCAAATTTCACCGTACTGTACAGAATACAACTAATTTTTTTATTAAAATCCCGTCTTTGTAATCAGCTACATTAAAATGCCGCTTTTTCTCGTTACATAAAAAACAATTTTGACACACTTTCTTTCGTGGCGTGTTTACGGAGGCCGCCATGTTTACTTCACGTGATACTCTATCGTCACGTGATCCTTGCTCCTTGCTGGGGGCAGAGATTTAAGTAGCAACGCGTGACGTAATCGCTGTGAGGAGATTGGTGTTCGCTAACTTCGGGCACTGTAGGTAGGTATGTAGGTATGTAGGTATGTAGGTAGATATGTATGTATGTATGTATGTATGTATGTATGTATGTATGTATGTATGTATGTATGTAGGTAGGTAGGTAGGTAGGTAGGTAGGTAGGTAGGCAGGCAGGCAGGCAGGCAGGCAGGCAGGCAGGTAGGTAGGTAGACAGGCAGGCAGGCGACAAGCAGGCAGGCAGACGACAGGTAGGTAGGTAGGTAGGCAGACAGGCAGACAGGCAGATAGGCAGACAGGCAGACAGACCGGCAGGCAGGCAGGCAGGCAGGCAGGTAGATATTATGGTGGTTTAACAATGTTTCACTTTTTAAAAAATAGGTACTGATGTAGCTATAAGCTGTATACTTATAATACATTTAGGAGTGCCATATGTACTGGTAAGAGTATAACTATAATGCATAGAAACACAAATCAAACATATTTATAAGTCATAACTTAAAACATAACATAGGTTTTAATACAATCTGATATTAGCTGTCCGTTGTTCGGAGGCTTTAAAAAAATAACAGCCAGTTTTAAATTTATTTGTTTACTTGTACTAGTAAATAGTTCACATTGTTTACGTCCCCGTTTTTATGCAACTGAATGACGTTACTTTCTCTCCATTCATACGGAAAATTAACTATATCTAACAATTTGTTAAAAAACACGCGTATCTAACAATTTGTTAAAAAACACGCATACCTAATTGTTTAGGTATTTAAAAACATATTTTAAGACCTCGTTGATCCTGAGGTCGGGTCCTGTTGATTTACCGATATTAAGCTCTCTGCAAGCTGTACATATTTCAGCAGGTGTAATCAAGTTCAGTAAACATAATCTGCATCTCTTTAAGTAGCGCTCACTGAATTGTAAAGTGTCCTTATCAGGTTGAAATTATATAGAATCGGGATTTATTACCGTCTTAGACTATTCATAGAAATCTGACGAGTCTAGCTTGTTGGTAATACTATTTTGGGAAGGCAGTCCTTTCAATAAAGCCCGGTATTCTTTTGCATTTTATGTCTATTTGCTTAAAGTTTCCTCGTTATGTTCCTATTGTACTTATATTTTTTTCTTATAAATTTTTCATAAACTCTTCGTGAGTTAATCATTCTTATTGCGTTACCATCGTTTTGTTTTTTCTGTAAATATTGAGTAATGCGTAACATTCTGCTCTTTCGCCTTTTTTTTCTTTCCCTTGCTGTGGATGATGTGGTTTTTGAAGGAAAATATGGATTGTTATATCATTTACAGATTGGTAAAAACATGAAATATTTGATTGTTTCTCTCTTAGAGAAGATGGCCCCAGCATGCTACATGCTAAATCTTCCATTCTTTTTACGACCCCTTCACTGCAGAATGTACTTAAAAATTCATATTTCTTGTCATTATTCCATTTAACCTTAACAAAATTTTTACGCCAGTTACTATGAGTTCTATTATATATATATATAATTATGACATACTAATTCACCAAGCGAAAAAAATGTATAACACGGTGGTCAGAGAGAATGTTTGAATCATTTACTTTGAACTCTTTTAGCAAGTCATTGTTCACACATAACATAATCAACTACACTACAACCATTATTTTTATGCATGTAAATTTCCCAATGCCGCTATCATCATACACTCTCCCATTTGCAATTCTCATACCGCTTTACTTTACAAAAAAAGATATACCAGTTATTTGCAAAGTGAAAGGGGCACAACTGCGAATATACTACAGGTATTGGGCTGACAGTTATCGATCTAACGAATTCCGTGTTCAAAATGTGTGTTGTGTTTTTGGAAAATTGGTGCAGAATAGTCAACCTAATAGGAATAAGAGCCCAATTACCTGTCCTTGGTTGCCCAACTGGTGGAGGTAAAATATGAAAAAAGAGTGTTGATATTTTATATTTAAAGTTACAGCACAGGTTGCTACAGGATACTGAAGCCGTCTTAAATCTAAGTATAAGTAGAGGTGTAGGCTAGAAACTTCAATGCAATGTCCTGTTGCTGTGAGTGTGAACAATGTTAAACCAGTATTTGGCAATCCCAGTTTTTTCAGTCTATTGAAGTGATCCGTGCGGACTAATAAAGAATATCGTTGTTTCTGCTAATGGTAGCTTTTAAAAGTGCCGGACGACGCAAAGTTTTCTTTGGATTTTTTTCTGTGTGATTTGCATCCTAACAGTGAAAAAGACATGAATAATCGCTATACAATTCATTTAAAACAAGCCACATTCCATACGTTAACTTTGTGTTGCTGTATTTTACTAAATAATTTCAAAATATTATCATTTTATCTATAATACATCTATATTGTATTAAATGTCTCACATTGCTACTCAACCTGGGACCATTCCTATAAGGGCTGATTAATACAATCTACCTTATGTGAACTGTAAACGCGCATCTCTAGATGAAAGTAACCTCCGTATATCTACCGACAAGAAATAACGTATACGTGTATTTACATAATTAAAAATAACATGCAGAAACATGACATTTAATAATTATCTCCAACGCGTGCAAATAACTGGTTGTGTGTTACTAAGGGGTAAAACTGAGTAGAGATGTTCCATGAGACAAAATAAAGTTACCTCCCTTAGTCTTTTTAAATCCTTCCAAAAAATGTAGAAAAAAATAATCACTTTTGGAATTGAAAAAGACAATGTCGTCTTATAAAAGTAAATTCAATTTAGTCAGACTATCGCGCATTTCATTTTGATGTTGAATGTAACGAAAAAACAAAACAATTTATAGTCAATAGTTTAATAAAATCATTGGTTTCAAAAGTAAAAATAGATCGTAGTAATGTGCAAAATCAACAAACAACATCTACAACATTATATCTATATTAGGTAAGACAGTATGGAGAAATTATTTCGGGCATTTCAATTAAGGCAGTAAGAACCAACATCCATACCTCGATATCTATATTAGGTAAGACAGTATGTTCAAAACCTGCACCAGTGGACTACAGACGAATGAACATGTTCCAAACCTGCACCAGTAGACAACAAACGGATGAATATGTTCAAATCTTGCACCAGTGGACAACAAACGGATGAACATGTTCAAAACCTGCACCAGTGGACAACAAACGGATGAACATGTTCAAAACTTGCACCAGTGGACAACAAACGGATGAACATGTTCAAAACCTGCACCAGTAGACAACAAACGGATGAACATGTTCAAAACTTGCACCAGTGGACAACAAACGGATAAACATGTTCAAAACTTGCACCAGTGGACAACAAACGGATGAACATGTTCAAAACCTGCACCAGTGGACAACAAACGGATGAACATGTTCAAATTTTGCACCAGTGGACAACAAACGGATGAACATGTTCAAAACCTGCACCAGTAGACAACAAAAGGATGAACATGTTCAAATCTTGCACCAGTGGACAACAAACGGATAAACATGTTCAAATCTTGCACCAGTGGACAACAATTGGATGAAGATGTTCAAATCTTGCACCAGTGGACAACAAACGGATGAACTTGTTCAAATCTTGCACCAGTGGACAACAAACGGATGAACATGTTCAAAACCTGCACCAGTGGACAACAAACGGATGAAGATGTTCAAATCTTGCACCAGTGGACAACAAACGGATGAACTTGTTCAAATCTTGCATCAGTAGACAACAAACAGATGAACATGTTCAAATCTTGCACCAGTGGACAACAAACGGAGAAACATGTTCAAATTTTGCACCAGTGGACAACAAACAGATGAACATGTTCAAATCTTGCACCAGTGGACAACAAACGGATGAAGATGTTCAAATCTTGCACCAGTGGACAACAAACGGAGAAACATGTTCAAATCCTGCACCAGTGGACGACAAACGGAGATACCTGATCAAACCTGCACCAGTGGACAACAAACGGAGAAACATGTTCAAATCTTGCACCAGTGGACAACAAACGGAGATACCTGATCAAACCTGCACCAGTGGACAACAAACGGAGAAACATGTTCAAATCTTGCACCAGTGGACAACAAACGGAGATACCTGATCAAACCTGCACCAGTGGAAACAAACGGATGAAGATGTTCAAATCTTGCACCAGTGGACAACAAACGGATGAAGATGTTCAAATCTTGCACCAGTGGACAACAAGCGGAGAAACATGTTCAAATCTTGCACCAGTGGACAACAAACGAAGATACCTGATCAAACCTGCACCAGTGGACAACAAACGGATGAAGATGTTCAAATCTTGCACCAGTGGACAACAAACGGAGAAACATGTTCAAATCTTGCACCAGTGGACAACAAACGGAGAAACATGTTCAAATCTTGCACCAGTGGACAACAAACGGAGATACCTGATCAAACCTGCACCAGTGGACAACAAACGGAGAAACATGTTCAAATCTTGCACCAGTGGACAACAAACGGAGATACCTGATCAAACCTGCACCAGTGGACAACAAACGGAGAAACATGTTCAAATCTTGCACCAGTGGACAACAAACGGAGAAACATGTTCAAATCTTGCACCAGTGGACAACAAACGGAGATACCTGATCAAACCTGCACCAGTGGACAACAAACGGAGAAACATGTTCAAAACTTGCACCAGTGGACAACAAACGGATGAACATATTCAAAACTTGCACCAGTGGACAACACACGGATGAACATGTTCAAATCTTGCACCAGTAGACAACAAACGGATGAACATATTCAAAACTTGCACCAGTGGACATCAAACGGATGAACATGTTCAAATCTTGCACCAGTGGACAACAAACGGATGAACATGTTCAAAACCTGCACCAGTGGACAATAAACGGATGAACATGTTCAAAACTTGCACCAGTGGACAACACACGGATGAACTTGTTCAAATCTTGCACCAGTAGACAACAAACGGAGAAACATGTTCAAAACCTGCACCAGTGGACAATAAACGGATGAACATGTTCAAAATTTGCACCAGTGGACAACACACGGATGAACTTGTTCAAATCTTGCACCAGTGGACAACAAACGGATAAACATGTTCAAATCTCGCACCAGTAGACAACAAACGGATGAACATGTTCAAAACTTGCACCAGTAGACAACAAACGGAAGAACATGTTCAAAACTTGCACCAGTGAACAACAAACGGATGAAGATGTTCAAAACTTGCACCAGTGGACAACACACGGATGAACTTGTTCAAATCTTGCACCAGTAGACAACAAACGGATGAACATGTTCAAAACTTGCACCAGTAGACAACAAACGGATAAACATGTTCAAAACTTGCACCAGTAGACAACAAACGGATGAACATGTTCAAAACTTGCACCAGTAGACAACAAACGGATGAACATGTTCAAAACTTGCACCAGTGAACAACAAACGGATGAAGATGTTCAAAACTTGCACCAGTGGACAACACACGGATGAACTTGTTCAAATCTTGCACCAGTAGACAACAAACGGAGAAACATGTTCAAAACCTGCACCAGTGGACAACAAACGGATGAACGTTTTCAAATCTTGCAACAGTGGACAACAAACGGATGAACATGTTCAAACCTTGCACCAGTGGACAACAAAGGAATGAAGATGTTCAAAACCTGCACCAGTGGACAACAAACGGATGAACATGTTCAAATCTTGCACCAGTGGACAACAAACGGATGCACATGTTCAAATATTGCACCAGTGGACAACAAAGGAATGAAGATGTTCAAAACCTGCACCAGTGGACAACAAGCGGATGAACATATTTAAAACTTGCACCAGTGGACAACACACGGATGAACATGTTCAAATCTTGCACCAGTAGACAAAAAAAACGGATGAACATGTTCAAAACTTGCACCAGTGGACAACAAACGGATGAACATGTTCCAAACCTGCACCAGTGGACAACAAACGGATGAACATATTCAAAACTTGCACCAGTGGACAACAAACGGATGAACATGTTCAAAACCTGCACCAGTGGACAACAAACGGCGAAAGATGTTCAAAACTTGCACCAGTGGACAACAAACGAATGAACATGTTCAAAACCTGCACCAGTGGACAACAAACGGCGAAACATGTTCAAGACCTGCACCAGTGGACAACAAACGAATGAACATGTACAAAACTTGCACCAGTGGACTTGTGAACGGTTTCTATGATAATGTCACATGTCACATAAATGATATTACATTTTGAACAATTTATTTTACGATTTGTACTTACATTTGCGGAAGTCTTCAAAATTGTCTTTACTTAGAATAAAGCATGAGTTTTTGCAAAAGTCATGGCCAAGAAAACTCTGTTATCATATTGTTACATTACCCGTAAGCAACCTGTGAGGCATCACCTGCTGTCACCCGAGTGTCACGGCGGAATAGATACGGATACATACAGTGACGGAAACCTTAGGGTTCCAGGGTAATCATGTTTATCAATACAAAAACGATTAAAAATACATATAAAACACATAAAACAGACCAAAACAATGGAGATTAACCTATTCTATCACAATGAAAGAACTTTCCCTGCACAAACCGATAACATACCTGATTAACATTAACAACTCACTTACTGAATGAAAAAAAATACTTTTTTAATCCATGCGATCGCGCTAGTAGAGCTCTCGACAAGTCCCTATCTCGATGATAGAACGGGGGTCATTGCGAAGGAAATTGTTACTAAGATATTTCAAAACGGCTGGTACGCAATGTTCTTGCCTGTTACATTACTTTATTCTAAGAGCTATCCACAAAAGATGCATATCTCCCGCGTCAACAAATGCAGTGATGAAGCCTATATATTTCTGTTATTTAAACAATCTGTCATATACAGATAATACCACATCTGGTATTTGGCCTTGGACTGTCCATTCTCGGTGGAACAACTGGGTTATTTAGAAACCACACAATTAATAACGCTATAAATCTTGCATGTATATGCACTGCAAATCTGTTTAAACTTTGTTTATTGTTTTGTTTGTTTTGACTGAAATATCATACATGCAATTGTTACAACAATGTTCTGCTTAAATAGGACTAAAGGACCCACAGACACTTTCCTCTGTAGAAGGTTAGAACAGACGATGCCTTGCTCAAGAAATGTTGAGACGACTCACTACCCTCTGTATAATTGTCAGATATAAAAAAACAACAATCAAAGCGCTTAGAAACGCTGTTTGAGCGATGTAAGTTGTACAGGTTTGCAAACAATTATCAAAACTAGTCCGCAGTGAATCAAATGTACATTGGAAAGCAGGCAAGTCTTTATCTGCAAATAAACACATGGTCTAAATGATAGATTATACATTGGGACAAACGTTAAATCGGATAAAACTTACATCTGGTAAAAAAAAATATTAAAAATTCAATACTTACTTTTTTATTGATTTTAGGGTTTACTTTAAGTTAGTTCTAAAAATAATGCTCATTCATGCTACCGGATTCGACCAAAATAAACTGCGTTTGAAATTAGTTCCTACCTCTTGCACCCCTGTGATCTGAATCTAAAAATCCCGAGTGCCCCAATCCTCCCCGAACGCGTGCGGTAGCCTTAGACTGAGATGCTGTGATGATACAAATGATGTATGTCATGTCATAACCTGGTGCAAAGCCGCAGAAGGCAGTGACATCGTAAATATCTCGGCCTAGTACATAATGTTAATCAGTGGAGAACACTCGTTCTAATAGCATGAACTTGAACGTCCTTTATTGAACTCAAATTGTACAGCGACAATACATGAGTGTACATATTAAACATGCAAAATACAGTATAACATGATACACGTAACATGATTTATAGTAATAATGTTAATTCTAACGGGTGTTGAAAATAACTAACAAAAACTAGAATAGAAAACTCTCAAGATCTAGTAAGGTTTTCACCGTTTTAACATTTAATTCGTTTTAGTCAATCTAATTTCTTCTGAATATAACCAGGTGGAGCTAATAACAAAGATAATCTTTATAAATGATTTGCGACAAACAAGCCAGAATTGAAGGGAAATCCAGTATTATAATTAATAAAAGTGAAACAGATTTGGGGCCTAAAAAGTGCAGCTGACCTTGTATACCTAACATAGTAAATGTATATACAACTTCATTGCAGTATGGGTTCATTCATAATTTTGTTTGTTGTGTGAAGTGTGGTCATACTGCTCAGCGATTGACTTTGATCTGTGACATATACGTTTTAGTAGCACATGACAGAATTTGTTTAAAATGCACTGACCTGTAAAAGGTATGGAGTTGTGTACTGCAATAAATTAAGAATTATTTCGCTTCCCACTTCGTCCCTGTCCTCTAGTCATTGAGTGATATTCGTATGCGACATTGTTCATTCATAAATCTGCACTTCATGTATATCTATGTGCACAATTTAATGAATTTTGAGTTTAAACAGATAACAATATTAATGATAACATTTGAAGCATTCCTGGACACATTTGATGCGTCTAGTCACCTACAAAATTGTACACCACTACTTCTTCCCAGGCATGAATAACTGACAACGAGTAGTCAAGTTCATGCAGGGTCAATCCTGTGGGTTTCCGAAATGCATTTTTATTCTTAACTCTGGACGGTGTTGCAAACGACACTGCCCCAAAACGAGACATAGACTCGGGGAGGACGCAGCTATTTGTTTCTTTCTACGTAAAGTGTAAATATCACCATCACACTAGCGTTAATGCCAATATCATAATCGTACTAGTGTAAATATGTCATTACCACCACCTTAGTAGTGTAGATATGTCATTGCACCACTTTACTAGTGTAAATATGCCATTACCACCACCTTACTAGTGTAGATATGTCATAAACACCACCTTACTAGTGTAGATATGTCATTACCCCCACCTTACTAGTGTAGATATGTCATGACCACCACCTTAGTAGTGTAGATATGTCATTACCACCACCTTACTAGTGTAGATATGTCATTACACCACCTTACTAGTGTAGATATGTCATTACCACCACCTTACTAGTGTAAATATGTCATTACACCATCTTAGTAGTGTAAATATGTCATTACCACCACCTTACTAGTGTAAATATGTCATGACCACCACCTTAGTAGTGTAGATATGTCATTACCACCACCTTACTAGTGTAAATATGTCATTACCACCACCTTACTAGTGTAAATATGTCATTACACCACCTTACTAGTGTAGATATGTCATTACCCCCACCTTACTAGTGTAGATATGTCATGACCACCACCTTAGTAGTGTAGATATGTCATTACCACCACCTAACTAGTGTAAATATGTCATTACCACCACCTTACTAGTGTAAATAAGTCATTACACCACCTTAGTAGTGTAGATATGTCATTACACCACCTTACTAGTGTAAATATGTCATGACCACCACCTTACTAGTGTAGATATGTCATAACACAACCTTAGTAGTGTAGATATGTCATTACACCACCTTACTAGTGTAGATATGTCATTACACCTCCTTACTCGTGTAAATATGTCATTACCACCACTTTAGTAGTGTAGATATGTCATTACCAACCACCTTACTAGTATAAATATGTCATTACCACCACCTTAGTAATGTAGATATGTCATGACCACCACCTTACTAGTGTAAATATGTCATTACACCACCTTAGTAGTGTAAATATGTCATTACACCACCTTAGTAGTGTAGATATGTCATTACCACCACCTTACTAGTGTAAATATGTCATTACACCACCTTAGTAGTGTAGATATGTCATTACCCCCACGTTACTAGTGTAAATATGTCATTACACCACCTTACTAGTGTAGATATGTCATGACCACCACCTTACTAGTGTAGATATGTCATTACACCACCTTACTAGTGTAAATATGTCATTACCACCACCTTAGTAGTGTAGATATGTCATTACCACCACCTTACTAGTGTAAATATGTCATTACCACCATCTTACTAGTGTAAATATGTCATGACCACCACCTTACTAGTGTAGATATGTCATGACCACCACCTTACTAGTGTAAATATGTCATTACCACCACCTTAGTAGTGTAGATATGTCATTACCCCCACCTTACTAGTGTAAATATGTCATTACACCACCTTACTAGTGTAAATATGTCATTTCACCACATTAGTAGTGTAGATATGTCATTGCACCACCTTACTAGTGTAAATATGTCAATACACCACCTTACTCGTGTAGATATGTCATAACCACCACCTTACTAGTGTAGATATGTCATAACCACCACCTTACTAGTGTAAATAAGTCATTACACCACCTTAGTAGTGTAGATATGTCATTACACCACCTTACTAGTGTAAATATGTCATGACCACCACCTTACTAGTGTAGATATGTCATAACACAACCTTAGTAGTGTAGATATGTCATTACACCACCTTACTAGTGTAGATATGTCATTACACCTCCTTACTCGTGTAAATATGTCATTACCACCACCTTAGTAGTGTAGATATGTCATTACCAACCACCTTACTAGTATAAATATGTCATTACCACCACCTTAGTAATGTAGATATGTTATGACCACCACCTTACTAGTGTAAATATGTCATTACACCACCTTAGTAGTGTAAATATGTCATTACACCACCTTAGTAGTGTAGATATGTCATTACCACCACCTTACTAGTGTAAATATGTCATTACACCACCTTAGTAGTGTAGATATGTCATTACCCCCACGTTACTAGTGTAAATATGTCATTACACCACCTTACTAGTGTAGATATGTCATGACCACCACCTTACTAGTGTAGATATGTCATTACACCACCTTACTAGTGTAAATATGTCATTACCACCACCTTAGTAGTGTAGATATGTCATTACCACCACCTTACTAGTGTAAATATGTCATAACCACCATCTTACTAGTGTAAATATGTCATGACCACCACCTTACTAGTGTAGATATGTCATGACCACCACCTTACTAGTGTAAATATGTCATTACCACCACCTTAGTAGTGTAGATATGTCATTACCCCCACCTTACTAGTGTAAATATGTCATTACACCACCTTACTAGTGTAAATATGTCATTTCACCACATTAGTAGTGTAGATATGTCATTGCACCACCTTACTAGTGTAAATATGTCATTACACCACCTTACTCGTGTAGATATGTCATAACCACCACCTTACTAGTGTAGATATGTCATAACCACCACCTTACTAGTGTAGATATGTCATTACACCACCTTACTATTGTAAATTTGTCATTACACCACCTTACTAGTGTAAATATGTCATTACACCACCTTACTAGTGTAGATATGTCACTACCACCACCTTACTAGTGTAGATATGTCATTACCACCACCTTACTAGTGTAGATATGTCATTACCACCACCTTACTAGTGTAGATATGTCATTACACCTCCTTACTAGTGTAAATATATCATTACCACCACCTTACTAGTGTAGATATGTCATTACACCACCTTACTAGTGTAGATATGTCATTACCCCCACCTTATTAGTGTAGATATGTCATTACACCACCTTAGTAGTGTAGATATGTCATTACACCACCTTACTAGTGTAGATATGTCATTACACCTCCTTACTCGTGTAAATATGTCATTACACCACCTTACTAGTGTAGATTTGTCAATATAACATCCATACTTATGTAAATATGCTAGTATTACCACCGTACTAAAGTGTCTTAGGTTTCCCAGGGGCGAACACTCAGTGGTGAATCGGTTCCCTAATGGCGAAGGTGATGTGTTGGAACAGCATGAATTAGAGCCTATTTAACTGGCGAAGTTATAACATGAGACTAGAGTGTGATCATCTTACGGTTAACTACCTGAAATTTAAGTAGAGATGAAGAAAAGACAGTTCACTGTCCTGTCATGTTGCTGTTAGTGAGACAAATGTCAGAATCAGTGTTTGGAAATCCAATGTTTCGAGCCTTGTTTAAATGTTCCGTTCAGACTTATGTATACAATGGGTTCAACCACCAGTAGTTTTTAAGGAACCTGATGGCCATTGGTTATCGCTGGATTTTTGTATGTTTTTTTTTCATCACAGAAGTGAAATAATGGCTGTGTTATCCAGTCAAGACATGCCATGCAGCAATATGTTAACATCGAATCCTATGGGTAATTAATTGGGGCCCGATCCAAATTGAACTTGTACATGTATATAGACACATAGTTTTTATCCAAACCCCTGTTATCAGACTTAGAAAATATTGTAACAATTTGTATTGTTGGGGAAATAATAGATCGGCTATTTCTTAAGAATAACAACAAGAACAACAATATCAATAGTAAACATGTCATTGGCGGCAATAGTTTATAATATCAAAGATGAAGCACAGACAATAATGACAGGTGTTCTCTACCTATAACATGGATAAGATATTACCAAGAAACACAAATAAATAACACTTAATGACTGGTACTTAAATAGTTTCATTTCCAACCTAATGTAGAACACGATTAAAATCTCATGCGTTATATTACCATATATGAAATAGCGGATGGATGAAATAAAGTGGAAAAAATAAAAGTGATTGCAGTCGTTTCAAGCTTCGCTACATGGGTGTAACATAAAATAGAATGACGAGGAATTGTAGAAAAGTCTGTTCTTACATGTGTGTGCGCTTCAATACCAATTTTAATTTTGTCTTAGAAGGACATCATATTGAAGTCAGCAACAGTACTGCCTTGATTGAGAAATGGAATATGTTAGGTAAGTTATCGTGGTAAAAAGATCTGTGTATATAAATGGCACAAAACACCGCAGTTCACATAACAAAGTACACTAAGTCACATCTAACGTGACGGGTGCTGAATTGTTAATTTGAATTTTGAACTGCATTTTTTTATACAAATACAAGTATACACTTTTTTATATTAATCATACTCATGGAAATAGCAATATAACAACAGAAGGTGGAATACTTTAAAGTGACTTTTAACAGAGAGCATGTGATGCTTTAAGATGAATGCATCTCGTCTATACATATGATACTATCATATTTTTATAATACCGTATACCATATTTTTACACTTAAGTTATACCTCTTCCAGAAATCCTACCCGTGACCCCAATCAACCTGATGCTATTTTATAGCAATCAATATATGAATGATTGAAACATTAATTTGCGTTACAAAGGCCTACAACATACTATGGTCGTGACAAGATTGGACGTGAGTTAATTAAAAACCAATTACTATTGACAGATACAGGTGACTGTACTGCATAATTAATGACCATATTCAGTCACCACTGTCCGCATACTGTGTAATACTTAATAGTACTCTGTATACATTATTTGCATTGTCGTGCTGTAAGCAATTGATTGCTTAATGCAATAAAATGTGTATTACTTTGTCGACGTAAACGCTGTGCGTGTAGTTATTATCTATATAATGTTGGCCTGAGCGTTACCTGACTCTCACCTAGCCAATGTAGATAATGGGTCTGCGGAGCAAATAATTGGAGTTTTCGAAGAAGTTTTCATGATGGCTCATGTAACAGCTCTCTTAATTTAAGGCCAATTTGGTTTGAACTGAACACACTTAACACTTGTTATTAAAAATAAGATATAAAATTATAATTATAATTATTTTATGACCAAACAATAAAATGGTGTGGAATACAACTAGAAAGATTAGTAATGGTACTGTAAATTACCTATTTTAGAGACAAACATTTGTTATATTGTTCCTTGCCTTGCCTACCAGGTTAATGAGCCAACAATTAACAGTGCAGTTAAATCCTTCTCAAAAAGTGAAAACAATAATAGTTTTGAATGATCAATACACCTATAGATGTATAAAGATTGAAATCGTATTGTTATTACAACGCACGGTTGTGTATTCGAGAATGGGTTGGCACGTGTTGTATTTGTACTTTATATTTTGGGTTTTACGACACACCGACACTTAATCATATTGCGCCGAATACGACGAAGTTTAACGTAAATTGAGTATAATCTGGTTAAAATTTAAATAGGTGAGTAGAAATATAAAATTCTATCAGGTTAAAAAATATGAAATATAATTAAATACAGGTTAGTAAATAAACATTTAAAAAAAATCACAACGCTGTGGCAAATGTGTAGTCAAATAGTACACAGTAAACATTGCTTATAATTCGCATATTACATATTTCCTTTATAATAACTTGAATATACCGCGTTGATGTTGAAGCCTCACTAAAACAAATATTGAAATATTTACAAATTAAAACATTCAACAACTTATCTATTTACAAACACAAGTTCCAACAATAAAATATCAACAAATTAATGCATACAGCAAATCGACTTAAAATTTAATAAAGAAACCTATGACACAGCAAAACTTAAAGCAGAGCATCGAAGCCTTAGGAAACTTTGTTTTAGAATGCTTAACATACGAGTATATATGCAGCGGGAGCCTATCTGCCTTCATAGGGAATCGAAAATCGTCAATATTAGTGTGAGGTATATCTCTGATAAATGTACCACATACGAATGCACAACTGAAACAATACTGAACCAGCAATTTGGGGAATTCTAAAACACCTGGCATGATACCACACCAAGTCACATTTTCCTGACACCGGACCAACCAGTCGTCGAACTACCCCTTATATTTGCTTGAGAGTTAGCAAGTGAGCTATACCACTACCATTTTAACGACTTTGTGTTTTGAGCATTAATGCAGAATGAACATCCTGGAGAACTAGGCTCAGGTACATCGTGGCGGCATGCCAGCCGCCAACTGTAAGTAGTTAAAGGAAGCTGCATATCTAACGGGAAGCTCAAGAGAAGTGGGACAATCAGGGTAAACAGTGTCTGTTACACGATGCCACAATAATTGATCACGCAACAGAACACACAATATTATGAACAATAATTTAGTTTCCTGCGTCGTTTATATGATAACTTAGGTAATTTAATTTTGCTTTGTTGTTTTTTTTCTAACTTATTCAGTTTCAAGGACACTTGAAAATTATTATAGATTACCCTGGCAGTAAACATCCAACATAACCAAGGTATGCCCATAAATTTCGGCCACTTTACAGAGGCGAATATGGCTGGACCACTGTATTACAGATGAGCGCCTATTTGTCGTTCTGTTGTCTATTTCCTTCAGTTTCAATGCCACACGAAATATATGTCCTTGTCCGTAAATCTGTAAACACAACTGCGGTATGGCCGCACATTTCTGGCGCTATTACAGGGCTGAATTTGGTTATTACAGATGAACGCCTAACCAGACGAACATCAGGTCAGAATGTACTGAACCAGGGACTTCAAACAAGATATGGCATTTTTTCAAGTAACAGCCCGGTCCATCTGAACAATAAAACGACAATTAAAACTCCGGTCACCTTATGACAAGGCAAATGTTTTTTACAGTGTCTACATTGTAACATTTAACCCTTACTTGGTATGTATTTTCAAACCACACAGTCCTTTTTTAAAAAAAAACCAATTAAATGCGAAGGTAAGTAAGCATAATTTTTTATTATTGCTAAACACATGAAGCGAGCAGTGTAGATTATGACAGCGTTAAGTGGAGCCTGGCTTATTTGATTCTTTGCTGTTTATCGTAGTCACGTGACGTTTATGACGTGTAGCAGTGTTTAACAATCCATTGGAATGTGAAGGTAAACAACAACAACAACAACAGTGTTGACGTGCATATTTTAATGAAGTCATAAAATGGTTAAAAGGTGTGAAGTTTTGCCCATAGGTGTGCCAGACACTGGATTTCTAACGCCACTTCAGGTTGATCTTTATTTGGAGGGACGCCGTTTGTTGCAAGAAATCATAACTGCAGACAAAAACGTTGCGACTGAATCACAAAGGCGAAGGACACGACCTCCTGGTTCACCTTGCATTCTCGACATAAAGCCCTTATGTTCCTTTGTTTTGATTATATACAGCTGAAGATTCTATTCCAAAAACACAGAGAAAGTGGCTAATGATCTTGGTTGAACTATAATTGAGCATTATGCTCATGAAGAAACATACAAAACAATACTTTATGTATGCGGATGGAAAATAATGCTTTTTGATTACATACACACTCACAATGTCTTAGATATCAGATATTCTATCAGGCTGAAAGTTGAAGAAAGAATTGGTGACCAAATTCCACAATTTATGTTATAAGTCTGCTTTCGGGGACAGAAGCAGTGGCAAATAACTCATTTCCTTCAATTCGACGAAATCAGGTGTACCATTATAGAATACGGGCTTTTAACGATTGAAAGGATGATGGAGCCCAACTGCTTCACCTTTATTGTTGTAGAAAAGGAATTCAAAACGCATTTGAATGCATGCGTAACCCACGCATTCCACTATCACTAAAGGTAATAAATTATCAATTTGAATAATGATTTAGTTATCCAGCTGACGTCTAAGAAAGAGGACTAAGTAAGTTTTTGTTCTTCTTCTAAGTAAATGTGCGAAATACAATAGTTAAAACCGTTTAAAATACACACAAACGCATGAAAATGATAGAGTGGTAAAACCTGTGTTTAAGCCTTTAATTTAAACACATTAGTACTGTTTTGTCGGCGGGAAACAATCAATAAACCGCAAATAGTTACACACGTGCTCAATCAGAAACCTTTTGCTCTGTAATCATTCAGGCATTGTCTTAATGGTAAGGCTAATATGTCAACTAACCTTGACACATGATTGCAGGTTATAGGTCCTTTATATTAGTTAGGACCCAGATCGTTCCACTGTTCGATTTGCTTGTATTTTGTTGTTTTCGCACATCTCTATATTGTGTTTATCGAATGTATATGAATGGATTGTAATAAAATCATGATGGCAAACTCTGCAGAGTAAATAAAAATATTGTGAAATCATGCGTTTCCTTGATCGAGACGCCATCACAAATGGTTTGAAAGAAGACAATTGTACAATCGAGTCATCGATTATATAAACTAATGAGCGTTGGCTGAGACATATCGCATCAGTCCTGTGATCGGTCACAATGATCACATCTACAGACAACCACACTTCCTTTTGGATCTTTCCTCTGTATAGACGAAGAACACAGTTGTTTTTGTTTTGTTGAGCTAATATAATATATGTTTAAAGACGAAAGTAGGTTCCAGGTGATCAGGATCTAAACTTTTTGCTCAACATAAAGTTGTGTTACCTTTTACATGAAAAAAAATTATGTGTGTATTGCTTATATATTAAAAGTTCAGAATCAAGTTCAGGTAATTTCCCTACTTGCAGATATATCAGCTGAAACAGAAAGGACGGAAAGACGAACATGTCTGGATTCGATTTTAGATAAATATCAATGTAGCGTGTGATTTACTTACTAAATAATCCTTTCTGGGGCTAGGGATGGGGCTCTTGAAGTATCAGCTATGAAGGAACAAGTCAGCATTTGAACAAACCGGTCTCCAGTTCAAGATGAAAGCAAATGGCTCGGTCTGTTGGCACTTGATTGAGTATGTTCTTTTAAGTAAAAAACTTGAAATGGATTCATTTTACTTTCATTATAAACAGACGTGTTTGAAAGATGGCATATTAAGTAAATAATTAACATTAATGGACTCATTCCGGTGTAGAAAAAGTAATAAGTCTATTTCGTTTAAATAAACGATTCGTATCATGAAAATGCATCAATAATGACGCATTCTGTTTAATTACTCAAAGAATCGAATTTTTATCTATATATATATGTTAGTACATTGATATTGTTATGATGTTATATGTACCAATGAATGATAAAAATATATGATTTGCCATGTTCAAGAAGATTAATTCCGCTTTATTAAGCAAAGCCATATGTACTGTGATTTTCGAAAACTCTATATACCTGGTTTCTGTTGGAAACGCCCCAATTCTTTAAAGAATTGTTAACACTTGAAAGCAATGATCTACTGAATAAATTAGTAACAGTTATACACGAAGCTAATATTAGATATTTATATCAAATATTTTATATCAAACAAGAAATTACACCTAAGTATGAAGAAATTATTAGTGTCTACCTTACACAAACATAAATTACTTAATTGTGATTTCAAGTGTATAGGAATTATCAATTAATTTGTGTTCTTCTAGTTTAGTTTATATGCTATATATCGTCGATGACACTAAATATATAGATTACCGAACCTGGTAGCGCAATCGGTAGAGCATCGGCTCCAGGTACTGGAGTCTCCGGGTTCGATCTCTTGTCGACATACCAAAGTCGTTAAAAATGGTAGTGGCATAGGTCACTTGATAACGCTCAAGCAAATATATAATATATTGGTAGTTCCACGACTGATTGGCCCGGTGTCAAGATGATGTGACTGGGTGTGGTATCACGTCAGGTGTTCCCGGCATGCTATCCCAAGTGAAGGCAGCACTATATCTGCTTCAAATTGACACGGTCTCCAGATAACTGAAAAATCGTTGGATGGACGATAAACCCAATAAACAAACAAACAATATAGATAGATATACATTGACTAACTCTGCCATTGTCTTGTATGTTAATTTTTTTCTTCAAATCCTGTACTCATAGGCCAGACGGTCTTTTGTATTGAACAAACGCTACCATACATATACCAACCCTGCTGGAACCTAACCTGAATCGTCACCTTTAACCCCACAATCCCTAGCATTACGCCTGTATAAGTCTGTATGATTGTGTAACAAATGTGTAATCTGTGTAATTTATGAAAACATCAGGGTAAGAGTTAAGACAACGTCAAAAGGAATGCATCCATGTGATAAGGTTTTCCATATGGTCTGCAATAGCTGGATTCACTTGGAACACTCAAGACATTGCTAATCCTGGATTCACTTAGTACACTCGAGACACTGCTATGCCTGGATTCACTTAGTACACTCGAGACATTGTTATGCCTGGATTCACTTAGAACACTCAAGACATTGCTATTACTGGATTCACTAAGTACACTCGAGACATTGCTATTCCTTGATTCACTTAGTACACTCGAGACATTGTTATGCCTGGATTCACTTGGTACACTCGAGACATTGCTATGCCTGGATTCACTTGGAACACTCGAGGCATTGCTATGCCTGGATTCACTTGGTATACTCGAGACATTGCTATGCCTGGAGTCACTTGCTACACTCGAGACATTGTTATGCCTGGATTCCCTTGGTACACTCAAGGCATTGTTATGCCTGGATTCACTTGGTACACTCGAGACATTGCTCTGCCTGGATTCACTTGGTACACTCAAGACATTGCTATGCCTGGATTCTCCTGGTACACTCGAGACATTGCTATGCCTGGATTCACTTAGTACACTCGAGACATTGTTATGCCTGGATTCACTTCATAAACTCGAGACATTGCTATGCCTGGATTCACTTCGTACACTCGAGACATTGCTATGTCTGGATTCACTTGTTACACTCGAGACATTGCTATGCCTGTATTCACTTGGTACACTCAAGATATTGCTCTGCCTGGATTCTCTTGGTACACTCGAGACATTGCTATGCCTGGATTCACTTGGTACACTCGAGACATTGCTATGCCTGGTTTCACTTGGTACACTCAAGACATTGTTATGCCTGGATTCACTTGGTACACTCGAGACATTGCTCTGCCTGGATTGCTTTGGTACACTCAAGACATTGCTGTGCATGAATTCACTTGGTACACTCGAGACATTGCTCTGCCTGGATTGCTTTGGTACACTCGAGACATTGCTATGCCTGGATTCTCTTGGTACACTCGAGACATTGCTCTGCCTGGATTGCTTTGGTACACTCGAGACATTGCTATGCCTGGATTCTCTTGGTACACTCGAGACATTGCTATGCCTGGATTCACTTGGTACACTCGAGACATTGCTCTGCCTGGATTGCTTTGGTACACTCAAGACATTGCTGTGCATGGATTCACTTGGTACACTCGAGACATTGCTCTGCCTGGATTGCTTTGGTACAGTCAACTTGCATTTCAGGCATATGTTCAGTAATAGAATGGGTTTTCCTTACTTTTGACAATGAGCCAACACAAGAATTCAGAATAAATACTACCTCACTCTGTCTGAGTTTCCCAAGGAAAAATGAAAATTCTAAGCAAAGCAATCGTTAGGCGAGCAATGGTATGTATTGTTTGACTGGTGACTAAAATTGTTCCTTAATCAGAATAATTTAAATATTTATATTCATGGATGTTATCTCGCATATTCGGATGCACTGGCGATACAAAAGGTAACCGAATTATTAAAATACATTTACAATTAGAAACAACTTTGTCTCATTTATTAAAGTACGTCACACGACGGAAACAATACACCCCAGTATGCGTAGTTATTCCATGTCAGATCTGACATTTGTTAGTCTGTATATCAGGGTGGAGATCCTGTTAACTAGAGTCGCCGACTATCGCGGATATATGACCTCCACCGCCTGGTTTCGAGCCGCCGTCGGCGCGAGGACATGTGGAATGGTATTCCGGTGCCGGTGTTTCTCTTCAGACAATTTGGTGTTCCTGAAAAATAAGACAGATAATAGGTGGACGATGTTATTGTGATAATTATTGTTTGTTTATTGGGTTTATCGTGTGATAATTATTGTATCGCTTCGATGTCGTTTAATAAATAATTATGCTTATTATTGTTTTACGTTTCAGATATCTGTTTTAAATGTCTTAATATAACTAATCACCAGAAAACTAACCATGACTAACCTGATGTTCTGACGCCGGCTATACTGTCTGACATTCTGCACTAAAATATCGTTGCAGTTTCCATAAAAGAAATTCCAAAATGCATAGTGTTTAAAAGTTTGGTTTCCAAGAGGATATAAAAAATGCACCACACATATCATTATGATTATTTGTGAACTTACGTCAGCAGGTTCCTTTTGTGGTCACATTATGAATTGAATTGTGTTCGTGACGAGCATACAAGATGGATAGCAATTATAGCCCCCATCATGCTACGCCTATTTACATGCAGAACACATCCTGATTTTTTGCCTAACAATTAGATTCAAGGCCGTTTCTCGAGACTCTCCAGCAACACATGCTGACCAGACAGATCCCAATGTGTGTTGACTAATCCTGATTTACACTGATTGCCTCAGCTTGAACAACCCGTGCTTAGCAACTTAGGAGACAACCGACAAGTCTGAATGATGCATTACTGCTGATAGTGTAGTGAATTCATTTTTTATATAACAGTCTGTAAGGCAGTAATATTCAGCGCATTTGTATTTCAATGGAAGTTATTTTTCACACCTGTTCACTGTAGATTTTAAATGGCTATGGAATTTAACAGTTTCGTTTTTTTATTGTGACCTTTAATAATTGCAAGTATAAATAATAATTGTCGTCACAGCAGTGTAATACCGGACAATTTAAGAAAATGGCGCGATATGTTTGTTAAAAATATTGTTTAACCTTTGTTTGATATAGGCCCACAGCACCATTCCCGTTGGTTTAATATACCCCTCGCAAACACTATTATAATAACTAGGACATTGCCGAGTTATTGTTGGCGTAACGATGGTCAATGTTTGCATGTAACAGCTGGGTTCTCCACTGGCAGGTTAGAAGGCCACCTATTCACGTGAAAACGAAGGTCCGACTATGGACCAGAGGCTGACTTGCCGACTCTAGCCGCTTGGCCGTAAACGCCCCTGAATCATTCTTAAAATCAGCTTAATAAACAATGCTCACATGTGCTGTTTTATATCTCGCTGTAATCAATAATCATTAACCCCTCACACAACAAGCCGTTTAAACTCATTAAGAATAGAACGAAAATATTAAAACTGAAATGATCGAATAAACAAGAAAGCCATGCTTATTATGGCTGATTTATGAGTGTTTTTACATCAATCACGATCAATTTTCTTACCATAAAAACAAACAGCCCGGAAGACGACATCGTGAAAGAATCTATCGCATCCATTTTATAGCCAAATCGTGATTCTACAAAATAACAAATTCATATATCACAACAAGCTTCATTTAAACAAATGTTCGCCGTCATAATGTTGTATATGTATTGCGTCACAAGTTTTCAATACTTCATTTCTTAGTTAAACTTATTCTGTTGTAAACTTTTGATCGTTGTTTTTGTTTCCCGTCGATAGCTATATTATTTAACTTCAGGTAGAAAAAAAAATCAAAATTCAGACATTAGAACCAAAAAACCGATTCTTGTCAATAGTTGTTTCTTGAAATTATAGTATTTTCTGCCTATTCTAAGTGACGTTGTTTCAGAGAGTGTCCGTTGATTCTAAAGATAGCTTTGATACGTATGCACTGAGAGACGGAATCCAATGGCAATCGTGTTTAGTGTTACATGACAATTCCAACACTTGTTTATGCCATTAATAAGCATATTTTTACAAAGACCAGTCTAGTAATGCATTTTCATTTTACAGAAGTCAATCGTCTAAGCAAATGTTTAATTGTTCATGGTCTGATTTAAAACGGATGGTGCAAGTGAATGATATGTCCAAATGGCCCAATAGGCTGTTTTTGGAAAGGAAAAGAGGGGAGGTTGTCATGGCACCTTTGAAAGTATAAGATCCCTGAACTAGACTTGCTGGTACGAACAATCTTTCTGACACATGGCCGGCATTGCCAAACCATTACACTTCGTGACTTGAAAAATGAATGGAGATCATTCATACTATTTCTTGGAAATAGAATCTACCGCACTCTGTCTCCAAACTTCCATTCGCCTATCAGGATGACACATCATTCACACCAGCCAGTAAGACAAACCTTTGGACATGCAGTACCCGGGTCTGAATGAAGGCTATACAAAGCAGGTGTTAAAGTACTACATGTAAGTCCATGGAAATGATGAAAGCTGCCAAGAACCAACTTTGGATATATGAATTCATCGTTTTTTTCTGTTCAGAGGCTGCGGCCGTTGCTATGAGCACTGAGCATCTAAGACCATACTTTAAAGGTTACCAAAAATGTCCAAAGGTCGCCTTGATGCCGTTGTTTCAGACGCAATATGCTTGAACAAAATCCATAACAGGCAAGAAAACAGTTATCGACCTACCATCTAAGATGAGGGAAAAGCCACAAATCTGCATTACTCTATGTGCAAACCATTTAGAGAAAGGCATGCGACAAACGTTCTGTGATAAGCGGTTATAGTACTTTATCACATAACCTACCGCGCGAGCGTGAGGTAACACTCATGCGTTATTTTTCGTAACTCGCTAGTTAGTTATCGTAGTGTGACGTCATTGTCGTAGTGTGACGTCATTAAGTATATGTGGTGTATATGCCATTTCCAGATCACTTTGTTGTCGCCGTTTTATGCATTTTGTTGGACAATTTCATTTTATTTAATAAATACAGAACATTGTAGTCATGTTATAAACGAATATGTTCCCTTTGTATGGAAAATGGTCGAGTAAAGACTGGAACCATCTTTTGTGCGGATTCTTCCAAACCGAATTACACATGTCACGGTCGACTGTTCATAGAATAAAAAGATTATGCATTGTAAACAAAAACAGCTAGTGTTTTGGTTATGTGATAAATAAAATCTTATATTCGTGTTCATTAGACACTGAAAATATTAAACTCGTTGTCTAAAGTGATACGAAACTCGGCAGCGCCTCGTTTCGTATCATTTTACCCAACTAGTTTAATATTTTCAGTATCTAATGAACACTCATATCAGATCCTCTATGTACACGATTGTACTGTACACGATTGTACTGTACATGGATTTTTTACAGTGATTGAGCTGCAAAGAAATGCTGTACAGCTAGATCCCAAGAGAAGCACCATGTTTTGGCAATAGCAAGGGAACAACATTGTACGAAATCTCCTCTGAGCGCCACTTAGCAACCATCTTGGAATACGAAAAATATGCTACGGTTCTACGAGTATTGCAACTTGAAAAGGCACAGGACAACCGTATTCATATTCCAGCAAAATGTAATATTAAATATGACATAGCAAACCAAAAGATACCGTCATGGAATGGACAGTCGGCAGACGTGGATTGCCATAACCGTTTTACAGGGCTCAAACCTCACACTTCTTGAAAGGTTTCTTAAATGAATAACAGCGATCAATAGAAAACATGTATTTAAAACGAAACAATCCACGAGATGGCAAATTTATTAACTTAAGTTTAATATCCATAATTTATTCTATAACTTATGTCATTAAAAATACTATTTTAATTAAAAAGATAAGTTTCAGTACCAACATGTATAAAATGCCCTTGACCCTGAAAATGAAACACAACCATGATATGATACGTGACCTTTCTGAGCGGCTTTACAACGTCGTATATGACCGGATCACCTTGAAGATAAGCACTTGGTCAGACGACCGGCGGGTCGGTATATGCTTTACCAAGGACTTCAAACAAGATCGTGCACATTTCCAAGTAACAATAAAAGGACCATTAAAACTCCGGCCATCAAATGACAAGGCAAATTGTGTCTTTTTCTTCGTCCGCATTGTAGCACTTAACACGAACACTGAACCTTCCATATCTGTTAAAACAACATACCTGTGAAATGACTTTTGTAATAAGTTCATGTTAAAAACGGGCATACGTCCAGGAGCGTTAGGTAAACTATAGAGAGCAGAATGGGAAATGACTGGTTTTGGATCTTTACTATTTACACAAGCAGCTCTTAGAAGTGTTTTAAGTAACATATCTTTGGAATGTGACGGTCTCAGAAAGGGCATGTGTGCGAATTATGTGCTATTATTGAAGGGATAAAAGGTGTGGAGATTTGCCAACAGGTGTGACAGACACATGGATACCAGCAAGAAACATGTGTTTGTAACGCCAGTTCAGTTTGATCTTCGCTTGCACGCCGCTGTTGATGGAAATCATAACTGCAGACAAAAACGCTGCGACTGAATCACAAAGCCGAAGGACACGACCTCTTGGTTCATCTTGCATTCTCGACATAAAGCCTTTACATTTCCATTGTTTTGTTTAAAAAAATGAAGGTTTTATTCAAGGGAGAAATTACAGAGCAGATGATTTATAACTTGTTTAACAATAACCGATCACATTTACATGAAGAAACATCTTGTTGAAATAACTACGTTAATGTACAGTGATCTAATACATTTCAGACTAATAATATAGAGGATTACTATACAGAGAAATAAGTAACTTTCAGTTCCAGCCATATTAAAATATTCTCCAATTACCTAAATTCAGGAAGGTAATAATATGCCTAACGGTATCATCTCATAGGCTGCGTATAGAAACTGGAAGATGGAAGAAGCCCCGAGCCATACCATTTAAAGAAAGGATTTGTGCAGTATGTAATGAAATTGAGGATGAGTTTCATTTTATATGTAAATGTAAACTGTATAAAGATATCAGAGTTATATATTTACCAGCATTTTACAGAAATAAACCTAGTATGTTTAAATTTGTAGAATTAATAAAAACCATCAATCCAACTTCTCTTAAAACTTAGCTGTATACAAGGCATTAGAAATTGAATTACTTGTTAATAATAGATAATAATTGTAGATCAATAGACTACCATTATATAATGTTTTGTACAGTGTACATATGTTGAAAATTGTACATGTTTAGTACAGTTATACCTGCAAATTACGATGTTATATTCAACTAGGGTGCTGTAGGCTTGTAGAATACTGTCAATCTATGACAAATTGCTGTCTAAGACAATTATTGTTGTGACGCAAAATGCAAAATAAAAACATGTTTTGTAGGGGTAGTTGTGTCAAGTCAAGATTCGTCAAAATACATACAGGCTTTAGATCATAAATGTATCATTGACAACTTTTTATGTTTTTTGTGCTCTTGGTCTCCAAAGCGACCTATAACTTTGTTGTCGGTATAGGTGGCTTAGACAGTAGAAAATATGATATAGGAAACAATTGTATATTTTAATTACACTCACATGCCACATATCTATACATAGTAGCTGACATTATTATACAGTCTTTACATTTGCATGGAAAAAGAAAATGTAAAATGTCTGGGGTTTTGTTGTTGTTATTGTTGTTGCTCTCACAAGCGACCAATAATTTCGTTTCGTATTGGTGGCTAGAACGTGTGAGCTAATAAAATTGCCTTATGGCTTTTCACTGAACAAGTGTGTAATTCTCAACATGATCAATATGATCATCGTGATATTATTTTTTAGATATTTAGTCACTTTAATTATTAATAATTAAACGTGCTGGCAATTATTTATTTACATTAAGACATACTTATCCATTCTCTAAATGAATAATTTATTATAAATAACAACAAACCTTTTATGTAACAACACAAATGAGTAGACCGAACAAGTTAAACTTCACTTTTGCTCAGACTTGTGTATGTGTGAGATATCCATGTTCAAAACATGAGTCACTTGCAAAACAAATTTCATCCAACAAAATATGTTTCAAACGCTGGTAACAATAAGCATTGCAATGTCGTCATTGCATAAAAGTACATGACAATCAATTATATGCTCCATACCTCACCTCTGAATTTGTTCAAAACGTTTTTTATTCCATCTAAAAGCACGTTTTTATTCGACTTTAATTTCACGTGTTATCTACATAAGGGGTGATTCCTGTAATTTTTACACATGTGTATAAATATATGCGGTCGGTGTCACTACACAAAATTATGATTAACGGTAGATTATACAGATTATTGAGTTAGTATTTAAATATTTTAAAAATATATGAATGTAAGAGTTTGAATAGTTACCCTTTTTCTACATACATATGACGTAGTTTGCTAATTTTGTTTTACATTGGTATATTTGTTAGTTATTTCGTTTACTATGGTTAAAACATCTCCAGACTATTGGATTAATTCTAAAATATCGATAATTTGAACACAACAGTTGGTATCATTATGTCCCTTTTTTCCTCCTTTCTGTATTCTACCCTAAATATATAGCTTAACTAGCTCCGTTTTTGCGGTACAACTTTCTGTTTAGTTTGTTGTAGATCTATTATTAGCAACAAAAATGATAAAAATAACAGACACATAATTATGCAAAAATAAGTTATTTTAATTAAGATCTAAATATCCTTACTTTTTTCTTTTCTGGCCTTGTTCCGCATTATTATGATTTTGCATATTTAATAATTTAAATATATTTTGTTTCTATATTTTTCTTATTAATTTGGATAGATCTAAATAATTAAGGTGTCTTACGTCTCTATTGTTATTTTGATGTAAACTTTATACATGACATTACTTTGTATTTAAAATTACATATTATGCACCGTATATATCTGTACATAAATGCGTGCGGAAATTTTCATTTGTAAATTGTTAACTGTTGCCACATGGACCTGATGGCCTTCTGGATTTGAAATAAATTATCTATCTATTATTTGGCAGCATACACACTCAAACTGGTGATTCTTAGACGCCGGAAATCTGGATCGGTCAAAAATGGGGCGAGAGTGTTGGGGATCTACTGTCCAATCAAGGCCCACAACCGGTTAAAATAATCCTATCAAGTACAGACTCAGGGGAAATTACCTTCTCTTGTCGAACATATCTTTGACGCAACGAGGAAGTTGTCAAAATCTCAAAACACTCGCTTCTCACCTTGTGGTCGCTGTCGCGTGTCAAAGCGGCATTCGGATAAAGTAAATGTTAAAAATATAATACAGGAAAATGCCTTTTAAACAAATGCACTCTCATTTATCAGGTTTCGGACTACGTTCATATTGATAGAGTGGTACCATAGATTTTAAGGCATTTGATACACGACTATTATCACTGCCTTCTCGACATAAACAATCCACAAACCGCAAGCAATAATTATTCAGTTTGAATAATTAGGCGTTGTGGTAAGAATAAAACTGATATGTCAACGTACTTTGAAAGATTGATGTATTCCCACACGAACAAAACATGAACTCTCCACTGATCCACTGTCCGTTATGCACGTGGTTTGATCCACTGTCCGTTATGCACGTGGTTTGATCCACTGTCCGTTATGCACGTGGTTTGATCCACTGTCCGTTATGCACGTGGTTTGATCCACTGTCCGTTATGCACGTGGTTTGATCCACTGTCCGTTATGCACGTGGTTTGATCCACTGTCCGTTATGCACGTGGTTTGATCCACTGTCCGTTATGCACGTGGTTTGATCCACTGTCCGTTATGCACGTGGTTTGATCCACTGTCCGTTATGCACGTGGTTTGATCCACTGTCCGTTATGCACGTGGTTTGATCGTGGATCTCTTTTCCTACACCTTTATAGTGTGTTAAAGTTTCTGTTTTTCAGTCAGACCTAACTTTGAACGGTTCCCAAAGGTCACAACATAAAGTAATGGATAGATAGTCTTGATTTTCTCACAAAAATTGGATTAACAGAAATACAGTTTTACTGATTTCTTTTAAGTTTCAACGCGCGTGTTTCTAACCAGGAGCTTGGGGTTAAAGCCAGCAAAAATCACACAAATAATTTAACCTAGACTTTATCGGGAAACATAACCCATTTATTTTGAAAGCGCCTTCCAAGAAATTGCCTTTCAAATTAAAGTGCCTTACAAACACAACAGCTGATATGAAATAAATGCAAACCATTCAATGTAGAACTTGAATCAGGCGTACAGCTTTACTGAACCTAACGCAGCAATTACGGTCACACATTTTTTGACAAATGAACCTGATAGAACGTGTTAGCCATCGAATGAACGTGATTTTAAATAAAATTCCCACCTTAAGGTAAATACAATATTGTCCGGTATGTCCATGATCGAGACATGATTACATAAACACATGGCCATTTGTCTTTTCATTGGCTGAAACAAATCACACAAACCCAATTAATTGATGACTTTTGACACGTGTTCATATAACTGACTACGTTTGGAAAATTGTGCATGATATTAAGAACATATAGTTGTATACAGAATATGGTTACCAAGAGCATTAGGTAACCTTGTGTCTGTTAAGAATAAATTGATCACGCACAGCAAATTATGAAGATCCTGATCAGTCAGCGTTCGGCTGTCTTTGTGGATTCTGTCTGTAAAATATATCGAACGCTTCACGAAGTTGCTTGTCGTTTTTGTGCAGTCTTTTTATATTTGTACAAAAAATATCATTTGTTTAAGCTGTTAAAGGTTTATATACCTTTTTGAATTAATTAATATTTATATTGCGTATTACAGCAAAGCTATTATTTCATATTTAACTCCATAGCACAACGGCTGTCACCAAAAACCACATAATCACACAAATTAGCCACAAGATGTGTTTGCTTCATCAAATGTTTACAAAATGTGAACCAATCCAAGCAAGGAAGGAAATAAATGATCAATGGCTTTTGTCTGTACAGATTTGACATAACGGTGTCAGCACGTACACTATTCCGGGGTGTAGGCGTTGAAAAACTATGATTACACTTCTGAATATCTGTGACATTAACTAAAGACTGAAACACTAACCAAGAAATTAGAGGCAAAGGCAGATAGTATAGGTCTGAAAAAAATAGATATTTATTATAGTATTGAGTTATGAACATGTGTAGTATGACATGGGTTGGGTGAATGCTTTCACCCAATGAGGCCTATCCGCTGACCTGCGAAGCCTGTGTGATACATAAACGTCAGTTTTCAGTAGTCCCAATACTGTAATAGTTCCAGTACAAATGACATGGCTGTCTGCGTATCTCCAATGCAAATTTATACAGAAAATAACACAGGTGATATTATACTACTATTACATTTTTTGTTCTCGTCGATGCAATCCACAGCCAGAAGACAACAATATGCAGTAGAAAAAATAGTCACAAATATAATGCTGCAATACATAAACTAACGAGTGACATAATATGACATGTACGTCCGAATAACAGCGGAGCGAAGAGAGTCCGACTAAAGTAAATACGTGTCTGAAAATCATAAAACAAAACACACGCATAAGGAAATATATTGTAAAAAATGTTTATGTGAATAACGATTATAAAATATGAATTGATAATAATTATAATAAGGAAAAATATTGGCAGTGATAATATTTAAATAATAGACATAATTAGTGCAGATAAAGTCCGTAATAAAGTTATCAAGTAGAGCATTGTGTACAACGACAACACAAAACAACAGTATCAAGAGAAACATAATCACAGAGAGAGAGAAAGAGAGAGAGAGAGAGAGAAAGAGAGAGAGAGAGAGAGAGAGAGAGAGAGAGAGAGAGAGAGAGAGAGAGAGAGAGAGAGAGAGAGAGAGAGAGAGAGAGCACAAATATCAAGAAAAACATGAGAAAAGTTATAACAAATCTACACGTTCATTGAAAGGCCATTTAACCGGTGGTGTAACTCTCAATGATTAAAACGAACAGGTACAAGTAAATATTTATAGTGTGAAAACGAGAATTGATGTACACAATTTAAACGATAGAGTTTAACAACAACATTAACAAAACATAAATGAAACAATGGCAATAAGTGAACTAAAGTAGGAATGGGGTCTGATTTTGCGTGTGGTGTTTGCTTGGAAATAAAGTCAATTGAAAATTAGTTTTTTTTTCTGTTGACGTGTTGCAGTTTGTATTTGGCGGATAATGCTGAGTGTTATAAAAGTTTGGGTCTGTGTGTTGTCCTATTGTTTGAGCGGCGGATCACGTTGTTGTTTTCATGTAAATTGTATTATTCTACAATAAGATTCTGAGTGGGATACAACATAAACAGATGCACCGGCGATAATAGATACTAGCTAACAACATTGTCGTCTCATGCATTCAAGATGCAACATTGTTTGTCACATAGACATACTGCGCTAGCGGTGCCTTGTTACTGCCGTGTTATACCGTGTCAATTGGCAATGTTGTTTGATTGTTTTAAATGTAGATCTTTACTTTAAGGTTCAGTAAACCGTCCATAAGTACATACTGCTGACACAAACATCTTTCCGGATTAGAGCACGTTCGTTTGACGACGTGCAGTCGTAAAAAGTGTTCTTTTTCAATTTACATATTTAACCACGCCTTGTGTGTTTGAATGTCTGGGCAGTTTCCATGAAAACCTTTTCCACACGCATGACACTGAATCTTGCTGTGTCCAATTGAACACAAAAAAGAACGAAGAAAAATGAAGAATAAGACAAGAAAAAGGAAACAGACAGACATGATGGATAACAGTTTGTTAAGCACGGATTGGATAGGCTCGGATAACAAGTGAAGTTTTAGTCTAGCTGTTATTGTAACATAAGCAACAAGATGTAAGCGAATAACTAAGATTTTAGTTTGACTTATTAACACATGTAGTATAATAAGGATTAATGACGATGTCCACTAAGAATCACACGCCCTTGATGTTTTATTGAACACGAGTATTGATCTATTATTGTTCGTGTTGATTTCTGTAGTTCTGAACACATGGTGTTGATATCGCACAAGCTGCTTGATATACTCGTTCATACGTGGCTTGGTGTATTATCGCACAAGTCGCTTGATGTATTACTGCACATGCCTCTTAATGTAATATTTTAACTGTTGCTTGGTGTATTATTGCACAAACTGTCTGTTACATTATGTGGGAGTTTATGGTTAGTTTGGTATAGCGTCTATAACAATAATCATCAGTACTATTGTATTTCAATAAAGGGTATGTACCCTGCATTTTTAAATGTTTGTGGAAGTTTCAAAACGTTTCACACAAAATTAGATAGAATCTACACTACAAATTGGTTAATATGACATTGGTGCTATGGCTTGGTATAGAGTGAAACCTGGATAAGCACCTTGAACTTTAGCTTTCTATTGGGATAACCTCGCCATTAGCTCTTGTCTAAAGGTCTACCTATAAAACACAGGGGATATTTGATATAAAAATTGCGTTATAAAAATTGCGTTGACCGTTCACTGGGCTGGGTAAATAAGGCATCATTGCATATCCAAGCACTGGCGCATGCTCGGGGCAGACCACCTCTAAGATATAAACAGTTCAGATGTGTGACGTCGCAAGAAGGCATTTTATAGAGCTTGGCTATACAGAAGTAATACTGGAAGTGAAGAATTGAGGACTCTGTTTCGATCACACTTTTGTAAATTATTGCTACAAAGACTCTTGACAACGTGTGGATAGAGCAACCGTTGTCCTTCTGATCAGCTGTAAAACACTAGAAACGCGTCCGAGCCGAGTAAAGGGAGGTATAGGGAGAGTATGGGTAGCGGACGAAACCTAGTCTCGGACAAACCTCAGATTTTATCATGATATACAGGCAATAGATGGAGCTTGTGAGTCAAGCCTCAGTCACTTAATCTCAGATAAAATAAAGGAACGTGCTCTCTTTATCTCAGTGATACTAAACAAATGAGCTCGCAGGCTTAGCTTCAATTAAAATGTACTTAATTGCACGTGTACTATTTTCCACGGCAAACACGCCCAATCATTTAACTAGAATATAACGAGAATTTCTAATATGTATAGACCATGATTTCTTGAATACAGATTAGTTTATTTTTTAAAAAATGTACAGCTATAATACAATATCTACAAATGAGTATCCTAAATCAATTTATTCACAGTCATTGTACACACGCTGCCCTGTCTTACGCGTTTCGCGTTCTTGTTTCTCATGCGCTTTTTTCTAAACTGTTGACATGGACTTGCCTGATCGTTGTCACATACGTTTGACACAAAGACAATGTCAGGCAGGACCAGGCACAAGGACGCCTCTTTCCTACGTGCACGCAGTCAGTCTCACACGAGCCTCCTCGCGTACGCGCCTCTTCACTAACTTCATGTGCACTTCATTGCCTCCTTCGTGCAGCTTGTCAGTCTCACACGTGTCTTGTCGTGTATGTGCCTCTTTACTTCCACCCAGTACAGAAAGTAAGAAAAGTGCCTGCTTAAAATTACAATGCTGTACACCGCACGGCACGAACGCGCCTCCACTGGCGGCGGATGAGCCTCCACGGGCACGCCCGAGCCGGTCACCTGCTCCGGAGAATGTAATGAACACCCATTTGGAAGAGCTGGAAAACCTCCCTAGAAACCTGACCAGCTTGCATCAGCAGCATCAGAGCGCCTAGACCAAACACCAGGCAGCACGAAGAACAATGTTTTGAGCTAAGCAAATAGCGCACACTGAGTGTCTCCTATACACCCAAAATAACACACAGGCTGCCTTTAGCAGTCACCAAGCGATGCAATGTTGTAAAACATTGATTAAGACTATAGACTTATCTCTCGTAAATCAAAACCGGCTAAGTCTAGACTTGGATACAGAAATCATCTGACAGGATTCAAGCGAATCACTTTACGCCCACACAGGAACATCGGAAAAATAAATAAATAACGCACCAGTTACTGCAGAACCTGTAAAACATGACTAAGTACTAACAAATAAGAAAATAGTACAATACAGATCATAGAGTTGCAACGAAAATTTTATCCCTTCAAACTGAATACTAAAAGCAACACATCATTGAAGCATATTAAATTCTAAAGAGAAGTAATTAGTAATACTTGTTTAACTAAAGGTCAGTAATTGTCTTTTCCAAATGTTGCGATTCAATTGCCGAATATCCTTTAGACCATTCTTGACACCATCGTAATGAATACCGACTAATGATCATTAAATGTTTTCTTTTTCTGTAAGCAATAACCACAAACTCCGCACACAGCTCAACGTTAAAATTCATTAACAAAAATGATAATATAAACAAGTCTTCCTTGTCGTTTAACCAATGTTATAAAATCAGAGACCCTTTATTTCAAGCGAGTTGGTAAAATTTTATCTTGTATTTGCTTTTAAACAAACAACAAATATACTTTGTTAAATCGCAATAAATCAGGAAATAAACTGCGTCCCTTGAAATAATCACGAGATAATGTGTAAACAAATACCCTTAAAACGACTTTCGCCTGTAGATGGGCAGAATACAAAAAACCTATTTCTAGCCGCTTTTACCTAAACAATTTGTAATTCTCAGCAATGTGCATTACGTCATCTGTTCACTTCATTCCTTAACAATGCGCTGATTGGCTCGGTAGTCGATATCTTGCATACATATGAAGTGCGAAGCATGTGTCACACACCTACGCAATGAAAACTGTGACCTCGTCACTTCAAATAAAAGGCAAGGTCCATGTGATAAAACAATTTCACAGCAATATTTTAACATTTCATGCGTGTAAAAGTTTAACTTATGTGAGATCTACCGTTCCAATAGTATGACTACAGAAAAACAAGAAATTCCAAGTGCAGCCAACAACCAGAAACTTGATGTCTGTCAATGTTTCTATAAGGTGTAACATTTGTAACATTTGTAACGTGGTCAGTGCCTCTGTGTCACCGTTTTGTGTATTATAAACCAACGAGTTAATTTCAGTAAATTTATTCTGAGGTCTTACTTAGTAAAATTGTGCTTCCTTTTTACCTCTGATAAGTTAAACAAAAATAATATTAAAGATTGTACCCTGTGCCAGACACTCTGTCCATATCAAATACCTGTACACGAAACGATGACATAAGTTGGACTATATTTTTTTTTTGCAAACAGCCAAATTATTGCTAGCTGAAACGATACCGCGAAACATTGATTGGTATCCTACGTCTCTGTGAAAAGTTGTTCATTATCCCTACTCACCATCAAAAACATGCATTTTCTACATGAATCGCGCTGTACAGTTAGATTGTTTAAACAAACAAAAAAGCCACGTGAGATCCCATGTACTTTTGAGATATGTTATATCATTACACCGATAATCCGATCTCCATGGCCTTCGCTACTCGTGGTCAGTTATTCATGCCTGGGAAGAAGTAGTGCCTGTACAGAACAAATATGTATGTCTAAGGAGACAATACTTTCAAATGGTAACATTAATAGTGGTGTGTGTTTAAACGGGAAGTTCATGATATTGTGTAATACGGATATACATGAATGATTAATGCTGCATACAAATATCAATTATTGACTAGAGGAAAGAGTAGAAACGGGGAGCGAACTGCTATAAGAATGAGTGTTCCACTGACTTTGCATCCTTTACATGTAATATCCCGCGCGGAGCCTAGAGTATCTCAGTCTAAAACCTACCATACGCGTGCGGAGATAAATGGCGCATTTGGGATGTTTAGATTTAGATCACATGGGCGTAAGAGGAAGTAGTTAATTTAAACGCTTAGTTTATTTTGATGGTTTATTTTGATCAAATCCTGTAGCATGTATGAGCATGTCTTTCAGACCTAACTTAACACAAGTGTAAGAGACAATATGCGGAATTTTCCAATTAACGCAACTAATGTGTTGTATACTTTGATATTGATGTTTATGCCAAGTTTTAAGAAGATTGCCTACCCATTTTAGAATTTAAAGATTTCTTTTCTTCTAAAATTGATCTTTAATGTGTTTTCTTTTAAGAAATAAGAGAATTCCAAATAATAGGTTATATCCTCTGTAGGAAAAGCCTGCTGGCTGTTCTTTATTAAAAAGTTACCTCCCTTGATAGCCAAACGATTTATTTCTGATGTTCTATAAAGTATTTTGGTTGGTGCTGCAAAATATAAAATGATTTTACCACATGGTTTTAATTTTTTAGACGTTGAATTTATCAGGTAATAAATTTGTAATCAGATTTAGCAAAAATAATTCAATTAAAATTCATTTACAAAATCAAAATAAAAAACTGAACATGTTTTATTTAACATCTGATAGAAGGATGCAGAAAAAATGTCAAAGTGAAAAATAGGGAAGAAAGTTGACCATGCGTGCCCATACTGGGATTCGAACCCTCAAACATCAGCTCTGAAGCATTTTAACCGTAATTTTGATACTCTTAAATTGGAGGTTCAGCATCAGTTTTGCTCTACCTTAAAATGCAAAATTATTGGCGACGTGCCTATATATGGAATGCTTACTGAAATTTGCACATGGGGAAAGTCTGTATAGCGGACTTTCCAACCCCGATAAATTACGGGTCCTAATTCTGTAAACGGTACTTCTATTTAATTTATTTATATTTATTTTTGAGTGTCTGTAACTTTTATTTTAACATGGCAGAAAAAGAGAAATGTTTGTTTATTTCTTTTTGCTATTAAATGTTTTAAACTTTTTAATTTACGAAAGTAGATAGGAATGCTCTCGTGTATGTCCTTTATGTTCGGACTGCATGTTAACAAATTGAATTTATCTATTAGCAACGAAAGAGTCCATGACCAGAAGAGTCCTTTTCTGAACGAACCATTGAATAATCACCGTAACGTCTGACATTGGATGCAATGTTTATGCAACATTTGAAGATAATCGCAATATACACAAACGATATCTGTAAAGTCCGCGCAAGTCTTAAATAGCATTTCCAGTGCTGCCAGTGCGCATGAATACTTTTACAGCATCCCTGAAGTGTTTGTGGCAGAGAGATGATGTTTTTGGACTCTGAATCGGAGGGTTTTAAATTCAAACTATAGGGCAGTCGCGACAAGTTTTCAAAAAGATCTTATTAAAGATTCGGATTATCAATTCACTTACATAAGACAAACGTACACCAAACCATGATAGCATTTATAACATTGCTAAAGTGTTCTTGGTGAAGAGGTTAATGTTATTGACTCGGGATCGGAGGGTTCTGAGTTCAGACCCTAGACCTGGCGTGAGATTTTGTTCCTTGTTCAAGACTTTTTTTACACGAACATTTTGCAAAACTGTAATATGTTCAGACTAATTATTGCTTCCTGACACCCATATTTACTAGAAAAGGAACATCCATCTAGATATTATTAAAATAATATTAAATATTAAAAGTGCTTTTAATAATAAGTCAATGATATTTTGTAGTATTTCTGTCCTATATTGAATGGCATTCTACCTTTCTCTTGACAGCAACTTTTGTTAAGTTGTATTCTAAATGTCTGTTCTGTGTGTAATTATAAACCACAGCACCGCATACTTACATAATAACATTGCTTTGTTAGTTTAATCGCGATTAAGGGTATATTAGATCGTTCTAGTTTTTTTTCCTGTTTCTCTCTTCATCAATTTCACTTTAAATGTGTGAAGTAGGCTAAAATCAGCAAATAATAAACATTTGCCAGATACAAAACTGCTTCCATACAGATCAATTTTGAAAATAAAAATTAAGATACCGAGAAAGAAAAAGCATACCATGTGGCAGAAATGTTTGTGAATTTGATGTAACTTTTGTCCCAATGTATAATCTATATTTTAAAAGATGTGTTTATTTGCAGCTAAAGACTTGCCTGCTTTCCAATATCCAGTGCGTTGTACATTTGATTTACTACGGAATAATTTTGATCATTGTTTGGACACCTATAATTGTGTACAGAGTAAAGCTTACACCGTCCAAACTGCGGTTCTAGGCGCTTTCATTTTCAAAGATTTGAACATACTGAACATTGAGAAAGATTTATTGTACGATCTGTACAGTCTATCACTTGAGAAAGTGTTCGAAGTCGTCATCACTTAGTCTAGAGTAAGGTATAAGTTAATGCAGAAAGTATGTTCCCCAAAGTAGAGATAACATATTGTTACATGTATTTGACATAGGCAAACTGTTGACTACAGCCTATCAATAAATTCTACTGTCATATACCACGAAGCAATAAGTTATCACCAAAGCTGTTTCGATCGATCACACTACACAACAAATTGCTCCAAAGATTTAAAAATATATGTAGAGTTGACCTGTAAATGCGAGGGAAATGTCATACAACTGCCAAAGGTCCAGTAAGTTGGCAGTTGACAATTTTTAGACAATATTTTGTGTGACAGAGTAGTGTACATTTGTTGGTACAAACTGTATGGTGTTATTACTGGTCCTTCTATTTGTCAAGTGTTTGAATTTGAAGCCCGAAAATGCTTCATTGCACCACAGTAATGTTGAACCACGAATATGTATACCGGACCTGGTAGCGCAATCGGTAGAGCGTCGGCTCCAGGTACGGGAGGCCCCGGGTTCGATCCTGGGCCGCGACATACCAAAGTCGTTAAAAATGGTAGTGGTATAGCTCCCTTGCTAACGCTCAAGCAAATATAAGGGAAGTTCCACGACTGGTTGGCCCGGTGTCTGGATAATGTGATTGGGTGTGGTATCATGCCAGTTGTTCACGGCATGCTATACACAGTGAAGACAGCACTATATCTGCTTCAAGTGGACACCGTCTCCAGATAACTGGAATACTGTTGTTGGGACGATAAACCCAATAAACAAACGAAAATGTCTAACACGAAAATGTTAGCAGTCTTGACTGGGGACATTCGTGGTGAAAATGAAAATCAACAAGCAAGCAAAAACAACAACAAAAGCACACATAAAAATAATATCTAATATTTAAAACAGTATTTGCTCAAGCCGGCATTAAACAGGAACAAAGTCTAAGTGTGCACTTATGTGTAATGATTCACTATGTCAACAATTAATAATTGTGAGGTGTAATGCTAATTATTTAAAAGTTATTATACACACATTTACGACATTTCCTAAGGACACGCAATAAATGTAAAAAAAAATCCTGATTAACTAAATGTTTCGGTCCCTCAGACTTATTCAATCGTTTTATAACATCCGTCGTTTGCTTGTTACAAATAAAATCTAGCTTATATCTGCATTTTTTTTCTGTTTTCCCTACTCTGCCACCATGTTCTCTAAACTCAGTATAAATTGTTTTAAGAAGTATTGAACTATGTGCAACAGTAAGTGTATTTAATAGCATAAATGACAGAACTGTACGTCTACACTGTGTTGTCTTAATTGTCTTATACTACTTACATTTGAATGTAACATCGAACATCGCGACGTCAGTATTCATGTATTCAAGCTGCGGACACTTTGAGGGGTAATAACGACCCTCTAATTGTTTTCTTATCTGCTCTCGCGCTGCCTAATTGTTATTGTCAAGTAGATTGACAGGTCAAGGTGATCTAAGAAAACACCTGTCCAGCTTCCAGACAAAAGCGGTCTAGTGCAGACAACATACGACAAGAGATGGGACAAAGGTTGATAATACAAGGTGTCTACTTCGAACAACACTACTCATTTAAACGAACTTGCTAACGAACTACCATGCTGAGGTACCAGTGTAACTTGATGAAAATAATTCAAAGCAAAAGTAAATATGAGTAGGGAAAATAATGACAAACGAACCATTTAGAGCCTTACGTCCGAATAATCCACGTAGCGACTTTTGAAAACCATTCAGAATTATGACATAGTATGTTTAAATTATGTTGTAAACATTGTGACCGTGGTTATTTAGAATATGACATATTAACGCAGTTAGATCACAGGCTTAATGGCTCAATCAACATCAGGTCAGTGAGTATGTGGTCTCTTGTTCGAGTATCACTACTAACCAAGCAAACGGGTTTTGCTATGTCTTTTTTCTTTTTTCTATTTTTACTGGAAAATATTTGATCTAATATTGACAGTTCATACACTTATTGGAAAATATGCTTTGGCATCATTTTAAATACACTGCTATATAGATAATTTCTGCATATGTTGCGTATATATATATATACATTAGCACACTGGGGGATGGGGTGAGACATGTAAATGTTGATGGCGGACAGTCCATTGTTTGCTCAGTACAATAGCGGCAAGAGATAAGGGGAAAAGAAGTACACTATAGTTAACACATATACATACATGTATATTCTGCATTCGCAAGTAATAACATAAGTTCCATGTCATTAACATAACTAAACAAGGTACGAAAACAAACGTATTCAATTGATATATGGGATCCAATCACGCATAAACAATTTAATACGAAACCCGTCAGCCGTCACAAACGCTCGACAAATGTTGGTGCACCGCGAAATCGACATTTCCGCAATGGAGGTTGTAAATTAACATAATTGAGTGATTAATGACAATGCATATATTGCACCGACGTAAACGTTAATTGATCCGAAACGTCACTCGCAAACACATTACGTGCATGTAACCTACGTCAAAAATAATTTGTATTATTATAACATTAAGAAATGAGAATCGCATATTCCTGGTTTATTAATGTAAACAAACATTGTAATGTTAAAACGGATCAATAGTTCCATGTGTACACGAAATAACCATTGATTTAAGATTTTATCTTTGTTATAAATGTCGAATTAACGGTAAAGAATGTCCGAACATTGAGAGAACATTGTAAGTTCAGTCAAATATTCCTCAACCCCTCCCCCGCCCCACCAGTCCCAGGAACAAATGATTTTGTTTTACATCGTTTTTTCATAATTAACATTTAAAACCTACTCGTTTAAAAGTCGTTAATATTTAACGAAAGAGTATAACTACTGGGACATTTTTAAATGAAAAATCACACAATTTGGTAAAGTCTGTACTTGTCTAAATAAAATTTAATGCACATCGTAGAGCGGTCTTAATTTAATTAATTCTATTGAACATCAACTTAACGTTTATATAATCTAGAAGTAGGATGAATAGTCTTTTGTGGCTTTTTGTCAACTTTCCTGTTCAAAAGTCGGTTTGACAGTACTCTGCGGACACTATCTGTGATTGTCTGGTATGTTCTTGAATGATCAGAAATCGTTCCTCCATTCGGTTGTGGCACCTCTGGCAACGCATGCCAAATACTACAGAACGGCAGTCGAACAAGATATTGATGTCATTATGGTGTCTAACAAAAAATGTGTTTAAAGTTAAACGATAACGTCTGCTAAATGTTATACATATAAACAAAATGATTTGACATTTTTACATTTAAAACATTTTAAACACGTTCATTTACACTGTTTTGGGTGATTGCTCATCACAAGCAACATCTGCACAAATGTGAAACGATGTGCAAGTGCTGTTTTAAGACAGCATTGGTAACTCGTATCATATTCGGTGCTAAAATGTATAAAACATCTTATTTGCATACGGTCCGGTTGTGCTCGTTTTCCAAAGACGGTTTTCGGCGAAGACTGTCGAGACTCCCATGACTAAACTCCACAGAAATTACCTGGGGGATTTTTATCCAGCGATATCTTAGCCAGCACAAAACATTTAGACCTCAAACCTTAAAAAACATAAAAAACGCTAGATATGTGGTTTTATTATAAGGTCGTTATTTTCTTTTAATGTGATATAAAATCTTGTGTGATTTGAGGTATCCCATTATGATGTAATTGGTGAGGCAATTGATTCTCCTACCAGGGGTCGTCCGTTCGAACCCAAGGTCGGGCAATAATGTTTTACATTGCTTTTAAATAATTACGATTCTATTCATTACATTTATTATATTTTATTAGTTTAAAATGTAATATTTTGCCAGTTTTGTGAAAAATGAGGAAGGAGCATGAACTGTCATGACAAGGTGGACCTTTGTGTGGACAGCCATAACAGAAAGCCACATATAAGTGATAAAATGGATGGTAGCCTTGTGTTGACTTACTCTGTACACCAACCAACAAAATGTGACCTTTTTGACATATCTAGTATATGAGCATTTTCGCAGGAGTTATTGCAACCGCACCACCATGAATATTTAATCAAATGACAAGTGTTTTCATTTCTGCTAATTGGGCTTTTTATTAGCAACCCATCAAACGATGACCACAAATTAATAATCACCGTCACAACAAGTTTGGAAGAAAAAGACAAAAGCCACAACATCAAGACACATTGCATAAGGTCCATTATTTCTGGACTGGTTATTGGTTGTTAAACTATCGTCATCATTACCGGGAAATACGACATCCATATCATCACTCACTACCGCTCATTATGTATGCAGAAAAAAATGCTACCATTGAGCCGTGACGTATACAAGGCTCTCTTATTGTCAGCTAACGTCGGTAGAGGTAGTGTTTATATCTGACTAATCACAGGCCAGCACAGCGCACGAGTCGTGGTTTATACGTCGATGACGTCGTTAACGTAAGATGCCCAGAGGCTCTATGTGACTGGTTGAACAGCAGCGACGTAGCATATATAAGGACCGACGCCGACAATTGGCGTCAGCACTATCCCACTTGATCTCACAGAAGGAGTTAACATCGAAGGATTATTTTCGTAAGATATTTTGGTAAAGACAACACCGTTTGATCAAGAAAAGATGAACTCCCGTCAAGTATTCATGCTTTTGGCTCTCTGCGGACTTCTGGTCATGCACACTGCTCCCGTGGAAGGTAGGTCCTGTTGGCTTTAACGCTAATTATGCTTCCATTGTATTGCTAGAGGCACCGTAACAAATCGTGCAGATTCGGATCTGGCTGCTCCTAAGGGAGTCAGGCGTATATGAAAATCTACAATATATACAGCTGCCTGTTGAAATCGCATTTCTCAAACCAAGAGTTAATTTTGATTTCCCATACGTAAAAAAGTATATGTTAGAATATTAAAGACTCGATCAGCAAGTTGTAAAATCTATTCGTTTGCTTTTGACAAAGTTATTTAGACAAACTCAGACTTATTTTTTTATTTCTATAAGTGTCGTTTCCACTTTGTCACGTGTATCATTTATATTGCATCTTGTGTTTCCTTTATATTGTTCTGTATACTCATGAACTGTATATTTCACAGTTTGAGTTATAATAAAGTTTTTGTTCTGTTCTGTATAACTGTGTGATGTTTTATCTTAGTAAATGATTGGTTATGTCTCGTTAATGTACTCTTACAATACTTTGTTAACAAGATGTTTTAGACCTTTCTATAACAGATAATTAATTAATTATGTATAAAGTTTATTATAGAAAATGACTGAGTTTATTAATTAGACTTGTACATACATACATTGTCTTTGATACAAAAAACAAACAACCCTGACATACTGTCACCGTGAGGTAGGCAAAAACAATCAATATGAATAATAATTTATAAATTAATGTTTTCTTACAAGAGGAGTTTCTTTAGAGAAGAAAATACTAAAATGTACTATCAATCTACAGATCGATTAAATTACCATATTGATATTGTTTGTAAAATATCAAGTATAATAGATTATGATTTGTTAAGCAACTGGTTTTACAGTTCATAAAGAGTATCATTTTTGGAAATACTAAAAATAGTTGTTATTGTTTTGATCAGTAATGGCTTTATGTAAAATTATAATTATTGATAAAGTTAATAAATAAAATAAAATAATAAATTATAAGTTTTGATTACGCACAATTCAGCACAGCTGTTTGCTCAAGTATAAAATATAAAATTATAGTTTCTGTTTCATTAGAGTTCAGTTACATGTACATTTATAATCATTGAGCCACATTTTTGACAAAATTTTAAAGCTATTTTGTTGTCATCATTTAAAATTAAGTTGCATATAACGTATTATTTTATTAACGATACCAAGCATATAAACTTTGGCAATACTGATTTTCTATAAATCATCATTTCCTTTTAACTATTTTCTTGGGTCATTTTTATGAAATATCTACAATTCAGCTAAAAAATAAAATTTAAAAACAACAACAACGCGAAAACTGAATTGGATTAGTTTCTCATTAACACATTGACACCATATTTTCGTTATTTGTACTAAGTTATTAATTGTTTGCCTATTTCCTCTGTCAGGTCTGTGTTACCGGTACGTGTGCAGACGGCGCTGTGTGTACCAGCCACCTAGGTATGAGGAGTATGCCTTCCAATACCTCTGGCCCATGGTGTGCGGCAGAGAGGCCGTCAATTATGGCATAAAGGCCTGTTGTGTGACCTACGGTCGCTACTAGGCTCACACCACCCGGCCACTTTACTCTACAGGTAAGGTTTATATGCCACCGGGAACTATTTTTCAAGCTATTTTTGTGAAATAGAGCTGACAAAACAACGTTCATAAAGGAATATAGAAAATAATGGGCATATCGTCCAGGTAATGATCGTAGGAAGAAATGCCCCAGGCGTATGTTTGGGTAGAACCATCTGCACAACGCAGGTCAGCAAAGAAAGACCCTCCTTCGACCAAGCCGGGATTCGAACCTAAGGGGTAAGGGGCTGAGGAGGCACAGCTCGGCTCGGTCATGGACGGACATACTTCACTACATTGTTTATAATATATAGCGTGCCTGTATAGTTGAAGTTTTAATGAATCATGACAAAAACCAATACATTATTCTGAGGTATCTCCTCAAAACGCCACAAACTGGCAACCGGATGTACTGATCTTTACAATAAACATTGTAGATTCTGATCAGGCAGCGTTGATCTAATCTAGATCTTCACTATTTTGGGATGTTCATACTCATGAGGCTGCTTGCAATGTTAATGTCATTGAAAGTGCTGAGTTTTAAAACAATATATGAAGTGTCGTAAAATTTCAACAACATGAAAAATCGCAAACAACACCACCACCAGAACCACAACAACTACGACAAAAATAAAAACAACGACCACTACGATAAAAATAACAACAGCACCACAAACAACGTATTCGCATCATATCAATCAGTCTCCTCCTTTGTGCTGTTTGCGATGAAAGTGTATAACATGCCAATATAAAACAATCTTATTAGGAAGGTGTACGCAATGACATATTTTTAATTTTATATAACAAATGACAAAACGAAATTTACAAATAAGAATGACAGCAGTGGGCACATGTAGATAGTCCTTGTTGGCAGTTCTCTGGAGAATCGTAACTCTTATGGACTGCATTATGTACGGGGAATATAGTGTAGCAGTCAATAACAGGGAGCCGCAGTTGCTCTGTGAGACCCTTTTCAAGAAACGAACCGAATATTCCGTTTAAAAATAGTGTAGCCTGCAACAATAAAGCGTAGCTTGCAATAATAAAAAGTAGCAGACATTGATAGGAATTCGCAGCTGTTTATCGAGGTCTTGTTTAACACAGGAAACCGAGTATGCCGATGTTAAAATTGCAGCTTGTAATTACATATGTAGCAGGCATCAGGGAGGAAAGCAAAGTAGGAGTCTAGTACCCATTAGATTCACACACACGCATATATATATATATATATATATATATATATATATATATATATATATATATATATATATATATATATATATATATATATATATATATATATATATATATATATATATATATATTTGACAGTGTATGAATGTGTTTAGTGAATTCTTATTTAAAGCGCATGATTTCTGTGGCGCCTTGGATGTCTTACATCCGTGATCATTCTTGTTATAGAATTTAAATAGCATTAATTATTTAATTGATACCATTGAATAAGAAAGTCTACTGGCCAATGTTCTGCGTCTAGTTTCGATGGTGGTGCTTTGGCGATGATCAATGATGCTTGCCATTATATGTAAAAAAGCGACACACATGAAGCAATTAACCATGTTTTTTTTTAAATTTACGAGGAAGATTACCAAGCATTTATTACCGTTTTGATGTTGTTTTAAATAACACGCATCCAGCGTGACGTTGTTGATGTCTACAAGGTTGTAGGTTATTAAGGACGTGGACGATAAATGAAGACAGATGACTGAATTTAGACTGATTGACCATATGGCTCCTTCTATTATGTATTACAGCGTCACACTTGAAGGATATTTTCCCTATCTGTCACATTATGTGCTGCAATGAGACGCATTTAAATTTTTACAGTTTCTGAATTTTGTTAAAATGAGACTGATGTACGTCATTGTGAAATACATTATTTGCTTGATAAAAAATGAATGAAATATTCAATATACAATTCATACATTTTGTAGCAAGATGAACTGCTCTAGACAATGTAAGACGTCACTCCATCTTTTGATTATATTTAGTTTCTTATGTTCTAAAGCGTGTGTTAAGAAATGGTTATTATGCAAGTATCAACAATATATAAAAACGCTAACATTTGTCCTTCCATTTGTCTTAACACAAAGGGCAAAACAACTAGAATAAGAACAACTGGAACAAATTGGTTGGATGATCCCTACACAGAAATGTTTGTGCCGGACTGCGTTACGAACCCATGCATTTAAAGGCTGATACTTTTTACCGGCGACTGTATTCGCCTAGTTTCTGGCATCTCTTTTAGAATTAATATTTCATAGTTTACTATACTCCTATATATATATATATATATATATATATATATATATATATACGCCCATTAAAGATCTTTAAATAATTCCGTATACTGATCATGCAATGACGTTTTATCTCACTTGCAATATTATTACACAATAATGTCCTATATTGTAAATGATGTTTTTTTTATTAATTTGACCTACGAATGTTTCATAACCTGTTCAGCGCGAATTTACCCGTCTTACGAAAATATTGAAGGTGATGCTCATGTTGCTCCCGCTGGGAACTGATCCGTTTCCTTATTATTTGCTAATGCAGATGTGTAATTATATCTCAGCAGAAAAACAAAGAAAAGGGTACGACAATGGTTAATCATGTTGTTTATTGACGATACACATATTTGTCCCCGGGTCAAATGTTGAAAGTCTATCGGCCAACAATGTCTAACAGCTAATTACAGTAAAGTGGGAAGAGCATTATTCAATGCTACGATATACATTAAAGGTACAATGTTCGAAAATAATCAATCTCGACATACTGACCCTATGTTCTAGGCCCTGATGATGACAATGTGTCATGTCCTGAGTTATGTAGCTGCCTGTTTTGTCTGACCATGCTACAAGACTTGACAGGCCACGGGTCGGATCGGCGAGTAGTATTTGGATAGCCCATTCCCGCTATAAAACATTATTCGTGTAACGTGTCAACGGACAACAATTTGTCCATATCGATATCGCTCCGCGGTCATTCTAGAGCTAGTTGTCGCCACTGTAGCGAGGTCTGTGTTGGGATGTATCAAAGATGTAGTCTTACCATTGTCTCCGTAAAGTTGTGTACATCTCATACCAGAGTCTTGAATATTTGCTCAGGAGCCGTACTTATAGACAGGATCAAATTGGTGCAAAGTCGTCCATTTAATTGCTATCTTCTGTCTAATTATCATTGTTATGATGCAATTTTACAATATAAGTGAAGCTCAAACATTCTTTACGAATGATACACATGATTAGATTTTTATTTCACAAAATTCACAAATATCATATTGTTCGCCAGTAAGAAAACAGCAGTTTTCATTTTTTTCAGCAGTTAGGAAAAGTTAAGAAGAATGAATACGAAATGCAGGGAAAGTTATACAATTACGCAAGTTTTCAATTTATCATAAAGCAGCATGAGCTGGAATCGAGTTATTACCGAAAAAGATGTACGCTTAACATATTCAAACTAATGTATATTTTAAAACTGGGGTCTCTTACGTAACATTATAATGTAAGTGCTTGGTACAACTTTTTTCAAGTTGTATGCTTATAGCTGATAAGGTTGTAAATTAGAAAAAACAGAAGTGAACAAATCAATTTAGATGAACGAACACCTATTGTCCGTACAATCGGTCATTTAAGACAATTGCTATTAGCAATAAGTGTAATAAATTAGCAGAACATTAGCCCTCTCCGTAATTGACGTGACGTTGGGTTGATTGATTATTACGCGGGAACGTTGTCATTGTAGGAACGTGACGGCACGTAAGCATGTTACGTCGGTAATAACAATTGTCAAAACAACAGGTGATGTAAATATATAAACAGATGTCATTTGAAAAATAAAACCAATCAAGAGGATGTCAACGTAGCACACTCTCTTGTCCACATATATAATGCTATGTTAACACAGGATTTTGTAAAAATGTTGTTGTATTTGCTTGTATTTGTTTGTGTTGATGATGGTTTTTATTTGTGTTGATCGTGTCGCCAACAATATATAAGTTATTTGGAGACAGTTTCCACCTGATGCATGATTAGACCCCGGGGTCTCCTGTACCTGGAGCCCACGCTCTACCGATGTACTGATTGGTTACAATGGTTTGGTGAAGGGTAATGATGATGTTGTTTATCATGATATAGTTGAAGTTGTTGTCATTAATGATGACGACAACGATGACAATGGTGTTTATTTTTATTGTTATTCTTAATGAGGATGGTTATAAGCACGAATGTTAAAAACTACTTGTCCGTATTTTTCAGGATCCGTGGTATCCGCAGAATGAACAGATCACTCAGCTGGAAGGTTTGTTGTGCGGATCCCGTGGGCTGACCACTGTTGCTGAGCTCTTCTAAAACTGTCATCATGCCATGTGTTGTGTCTGCTGATTTGTAAAACTTTTCACCTCTGTCCATTCTTTATTTATTTATTGTTACAATGATAAACAGTAAACCTTAAATACACACGATACGTCTTCTTATTATATGATGCATTTTTGTCATTGATAATGAGCAACAAAAACAAACACACAAAATCAAAACAAAAGACAAAACAAAAGACAAAACAAAAGACAAAACAAAAACCAACAACAATAAATAAAAAAAACACATATAAAAAACATAATTAAATAAACACACACAAAAAAAACGAAAGACAATGAAAATTTCACTTGTTATCAAGAAAAAAACCATTTTGAAAATCGAAATAGTGACGTACAGAACCGAAGGAAAAATACTAAATATTATGTGATCTTCAAATGTATGTTGCGGAGTACAGAACTGAATACTGTTGCTATGGTATTTTAGCTATGTCTGTGTTCAGTGCAAGCTCATGATCACAAAATGTACAATCAACCATCGTTTTCGGCGTTGTCGGATGACAGGTAAAGGCCTGAAGTAACACAAAACAAAATGAGAGGAAGAAAGCCACTTGTTCATGTTTGAAAGCCCCCAAACCTAGGCTAACCAGCAAATTAAAAATACAAGAGAACACTATTACTTATTTAATAGTAAATAAACCAATGATTAATTCTTAAATTAAAACATTTCAATAATCTTAACAAGATAACATACCTTGTTAGTGCATAGTAAAACATCATTTTCTTGAGTAAATAGTAAATATAACAATATACACTCATGAGCACATAAGGTGCATTTTACAGAACAAAAGATCGATATCCCACATCCTATGATTCTATTTATACCCAATACCTTTCTTATCATATCACCTTTATAGAAAGAACATTGGAAAGTATGAAAAGGTCCAACGATATACAAATAGTATAATGTTTACTGTCACTAGACACTCGCAAGTTAGTCTGCAAGTGACACAACTGGAAGGAGATATTAGTAGAAACAATGTCAGCCATCGCCATGGAACGGTCACTCGGTAAAAGGACCGACTGTTGTGCTCAAACCTGGTTTTTGTGCATCGCTCCTACCTTGCACATCCAGAGATGTTTTTCTTCAAAGTTAAACAGTATAAATTAAAATATCTCATCAAAGTAAGACAACTAACAGTTAGGACCAGCTTCAGATGTTTAAACTTAAGGTTCTGGACCTGTAATGGTGACCTTCCACAATCCTTATAATGATACTGTTTCTTGAATCTGTACTATAAAACACATCGTACGGTGAATTTTTAAGGAAGTTTACCGTTTGTAACTCAAGTTATGTACTTTTTTATAAAGTGACCCTTGATTTTCAAAAACACCGTAAATTGTGCTGGAACAAAAAATGAAAAAGTACCATTTTTTCAAATTCTACTGTTCTATTTTCAAATGTTTACCAATTTTCCTGTTACACAATCATGTCATGATAAATCAGAACAATAAGATTACATTTTGGACAAATACTTATAAAAATACAGAACTTTGCATACATGTACCCCCGAGCAAAAATCCGAGTTTTTTGGGTGTGTTTAAAAATTTACTATATCTATAAAAGCAAATATCTCAAGTTTGAAGCTAGTTAGACACAGACAACTCGTTTTAAAATTTTCTGCAATATAAACTGCCCATAATATGAGATTTTAAAGGCATTTTACCGTTCCAAATAAAATTTACAGAACTTTGCATACATGTACCCCCGCGCAAATTTCCGAGTTTTTTGGGTGTGTTTAACAATTTACTCTATCTATAAAAGCAAATATCTCAAGTTTGAAGCTAGTTAGACACATACAACTAGTTTTAAAAAATTTTGCAATAAGAACTGCCCATAATATTAGATTTTCAAGGCATTTTACCGTTCCTAATAAAATTTACAGAACTTTGCATACATGTACCCCCGCGCAAAAATCCGAGATTTTTGGGTGTGTTTAAAAATTTACTCTATCTATAAAAGCAAATATCTCAAGTTTGAAGCTCGTTAGACACACACAACTAGTTTTAAAATTTTCTGCAATATGAACTGCTCATAAATTGAGATTTTAAAGGCATTTTACCGTTCCTAATAAAATTTACATAACTTTGCATACATGTACCCCGAGCAAAAATCCGAGTTTTTTGGGTGTGTTTAAAAATTTACTCTATCTATAAAAGCAAATATCTCAAGTTTGAAGCTAGTTAGACACATACAACTAGTTTTAAAATTTTCAGCAATATGAACTGCCCATAATATGAGATTCTAAAGGCATTTAACCGTTCCTAATAAAATTTATAAGAATTTGTAAAGGTTACTATAATGAAACTGCAAGAGAAATTATAGCGAAAAATAACGTCAAAATGGTCAATTACAGATGATACTCCTTTATACAAAAAATCCCCTACAGTTGGTATAAGAGATGGAAATATGTATGTAAAACTCTGCATTATTACATGAAAGTCTTCTCTTTATTGATTTTGGCTGGCTTGAATATTTAAAATTAACCACTTTACAAATTTTCGTAAAAAAAATCCGACAGTTTAGGAATAATTGAGTCAAGCACTCTTTTGGTATTAGTGACACTTGGTTGTCCCACACAATTGTGACCCCTGAACACATTTAAAAGTCCATCCTGGCCATACGGAGAAAATATCAGACGCAGGTGAGCGAGCGTCAAACCATGTCGCTAACTCTCGCGGTTAGCATGCGAAGGCAAATTTAAATCACAAACACAAGATGAAACAGTGCATTTTTCACCTGTACACAGGAAACCACCACAATTGTTATGATCAACTTCAACTTTACATGACTTTGTTGTCGGTAAACCACTATTTTTACAATATCGCCCTCGACGATTACGCTGTCGGGCTCCCGGTTCCCTCATTTTTGAGAAATGGGTAACCCAATGACGTCATGGAAAATCCATATCACGTGGTGAAAAACTACTAAAAATAGCAAATACGAAACTTCACGACGAATGCTATTCAAATAAAACCGGATCATACCGAGTGCCGATGTTTACCGAAGTTAGTTACAGGTCCAGAACCTTAATCGAGGAATTTAATGTATAACCGATTTTGCAATTAATGTGATATTTACATTCAACATAAGACCTACATATGGTTCAGCAACAATAAGCATTTTGGTTCAATTTCTGCTATCAGTGTTACGTTTTCAGGGAACATGCAGTCTCTTATTTCATATACGTGCAACTGAAGATCAAAATGATTAGCAAAGAGTCCATGATTTACTAAGGAAAGAACCGTTCTTAGACAAAATGGTTACCTTTGAATGTTAATATCAAAGTGAAATATCACTTGACAAACTCTGATTTTACCGAAAGGGTTTACATCTCTATTATTATCAGAAAACAGACGTTCCTAGACCTCGCAGTTTTTCCGAAACCGGGAAGATGCGGAAATGACAAAGCCAACGTGTAGGTCACCACGGTGGACGCTTAATGCAAAATCTTTATTGTCAGTTGTAAAAGTACAAACTTTATGGGTAGCTTGAAAAGAAAACGATTGACCATAGCTATAAAAAGCTTTAGTAAAAACATTGCTTATTGAACAACTTGTAAAGTAAACAATCGGCTATATCAGAGATCTACCTTTATGAAAGGGTGTACTGTAACGCTTAGATCTGTGGGAGCCATTCCTAAACGTGCTCCTGTTGTTTAGTTTTTGATTAATTCTACAAGTATAACAGTAGTCACGAAGTTACTTGGTCAGTATTGTGTTTGTTGAAAAAAAAATTTCGGCGTAGCTGTCTAACCTAAATTTCAACCTACTTTGAGATGATGTCGCAAATCAAGCCCGGATCAATTTCAAAGCGGTCCGCATTGGAAGAATTGCACATTGCACCACTATATTCCTCTAAACCAGAAATACAGCATTCAACGACATGCACATACACACTATGAACATAATGTTGCCTCTATCACTGTAGACTACGTGTATCCACGTGAATATCAATCAACGTGTTGAAAGGGATGTTTAGGCGGTGTAAGTTTAACCATATTAAGTGGGTAAAGGTGTGGAAATATTGATTACAATTATTCTGTGTTAAATCATATTTACAACGCGTGAGAAAGCATGCAAGTAAAATACAGACTATACATTTGGACAAAAGTTGTAACATAGACACTAACATCCAATAACATAAACTATCTTATCAAACCTACAATGTTGTCTGTATGATTGCATTTTAACTTAAATTTGGTCGAAAATAAATGCTCATGATTGTTACCGGACAAAATAAACTGGGATTAAAATTAACTTCTTGTTATTTATTACATCAAAACTATACCACTGCAATTTGAATCCAAAAATAAACGAGAGCGTCATTCTTTTTCGGAAGCGTGCAGGATCAATCGTGCGTGCTTCCGACATTCAGCTTTACATAACTCTGGACACAGCCCCTAAACAGGTGCATTTATAACTCTTTATAACTCATTAGTGATGACAGCTTCACCAATAACTGTCGCACCCACCGAATGTATGTGTCGACATTAAAAGTTTGAACTGCTTAAAGACGCTTCTTTTACACCTTTCCAAGTCAGCATTAAGCTCCAGAAAATAAGGGGCTTCAACATAATTGAAAATACCAAAATGTATTAAATAATAGACCATTTCAAACATCCAGTGCGCATGCGCCGATTTATATCTCGCGCTACGAGTACTTGACCCGTTTTCTCAAGATTATCAAAACTGGGGGCTCTTGCGCAAAAGATTTTATCATTTGTGTCCTACTTTCTTAGAAAACAGGTGTGTGGTTTTTTTTTTCGGTTTGCACATATTAGCGCCAATTAACGGCTGTTAACAACATTGTTCACGCACTTCTAACATGGAGTCGCTAATTACATCACTGTGATTTTAATTTCTTCACGGTTGTAAAAAAAAAATGCGGTGTTATTTCTTTCTGGCGCGGAGGGCTCTCTGGCTAACACTGCAACATCAAAGAAAATTCTGGGAAACAATCGACGGTCACTATCACCGAAAAGAAATATTTTTGTTTCAAATTGACCGACCCATTATTTCTCTAATACTGTGTAACATGATATCGATCGATAATTGTCTTCAAGCTGCCATTTAGAAGATAGAGAGGGTGTGAACGTTAGGTGCTGTTGAGAGATTAAAAATGATAAGTACACGTGAACGGCGTGTGCTATGAAAAAATATGCAACGTTATTGACTATTTACCTTCGCGGCATAAATATAAGTTCTAAAGGAGTGAGAGTGGAGGGGGGAAACTGTACTATGTAGTAATATTTCAGACTGCGCATGTTTTTACTTATATAAATATCCTTACAATCTTCGTTAGGACTGTTTAGTAAAGATACCACTTAATGCTGCCATGACGGGGACTAACAATAGACCTCATCGCGAAATATTTCTACAACCAGCGATACCAAAATTCAATCACAGTAGACATTTGTGTTCCAAATCACATCACAAACTCCAATCTTATAAGGTCATTAAATAGCTTTAATATACATCATCGATTGGAGTGTTTTGTTTATTTAATCTTGGTTTAATAAAACCTTACAAATACACCAACAAACAAATGTTACCGTCAATAGCGTTTAAATTCTTTATTTTTATTTGTATACATACAGTCAATGATTTCTTACAGTCTCAATTCTTCAGACTTGATTCCCGTTCACACACGAGCCTGGCTATCTCACGTTTACTCCCCAGATCCACAGGATGTAACTTTTCACTGGGTTGACGGAAGTCCGGAGCAAATAGTAGAATAGATAGTGTTGTTAGATTTTCTGAGTAAACACCACGACATCTATCGACCTGGAACCTCCCATTTATTTGTAAAGAGTAGTGAAAGGAGCGATAAATATGACTTGTCATTCTAACCCTTTTCTGACCACAAATGATATTTTACTATTACTACTTCTTTATAAAAAGTATGTTCGAATAATGAAGTTCTAAATGCTAAAATACACATATTTGTATGTCGCATTATTTGCATTTTCCGGAGAGTATCGAGTCACACATGCGATGGGCACCGCCGCTTTATGTACGAGCCAGTGCTGTCATTTGACGGCCTGATGTGCCTAGGAGTTCATGTTGTATTTAAGGCCAAAAAGGTGAAGTCTTGAAATGCATAACGCACAGACCATGTCACAACGTCTCCTATGACGCCAGCGCTAAACGCTGCGTTGGATGAGGACAGCGTTACTATGATGCCAGCCTGCTTGGCTTTAGTTCGAACGAGAAGTATTATCGAGGCAAATATAAACGTACCGCTGCCGTTAGTATAGTTCTTTTTTCACAGAAGAATTTCACAAAGTGTCGCAATGTATTTATCAATGTTCTGTGTGTGTCTCTCTCTTTAGTAGGTTACTCAATAAATAAATAGTAAATAATTGAAAACCAGGACTCGATTTTTGTAACATATGTAGTTACGTATGTTTAGTTCTTTAAACAATATATATATATATATATATATATATATATATATATATATATATTATTGTTTGGACACAACCATACATCATGATATACTACACACTGTTTGTACACAACCATACACTATGTTATACTACACACCGTTTGTACACAACCATACACTATGTTATACTGCACATTGTTTGGACACAACCATTCACTATGTTATACTGCACATTGTTTGGACACAACCATTCACTATGTTATACTACACACTGTTTGGACACAACCATTTACTATGTTATACTGCACATTGTTTGGACACAACCATTTACTATGTTATACTGCACACTGTTTGGACACAACCATACACTATGTTATACTGCATTGTTTGGACACAACCCAGAGACGAAATATATCATCGCGTTATTAATACAGACAAACACTATTAAATATTTTTCGTGTGAACTTTAATAAAATATGATTTTGCATCAAATACAATACAGGCAAATGCAATTCACGAGAATCATACACAACAGCTAGTGTTATTCAACGTTCTTAATGTCCTTGTTATGCATTCCATGTAGCGGTTAAATAATTTGTCATGGGGAACTGGATGCTAAATCATAAGGTTTTAATACAATAAAATATGCGGTGAGTGAACATTCAATGAGCACATATTTTGTAAACAAACATACAAAATCAAATGCATTAACCATTCGTTTGACGATGATATTTGGTATCGCAGCACAATTGTGCGACCCAGCCGCAATTCATTTGGCTACACTCGCACAATAGTCCATATTAATGACAAGTTCATGTATCATAGTTTACCGTTAGTGTTTCTACATAATAATGTCACATTGTCCACGTGATTTAGTGTGCACATTATATATATTGAGCGAAAACAGACCTGTATAAGATAACCTATATAACCATATAAGTCATTGTTACACGAAAAGGTCGTGCAAAATGCTTATCACTGATATTCCAGATCTATGTGAACAGTGAAGCATAAGTCCCTACTCGTCGTTGCAAACCGGTATTTCCTATCTGAGCCACGCTGCAGAGATAGCTATTTTAAAATAAGAAAAACACTTTGCGTTTGAGATCGTGTCATATCTTTATCATGTGAATTCGCTATTTATTTTTTTGACAGAAATCCCAATCGTGCTAATTTACTGTTAGAACGATTTTTTTCACGATTTGTGCCGGCTAACAATTGATGCAATGTTCAACTCCTAAACCATGATATTTTCAGACTTTATGCACAGAATTCCCAAATAAGAATGAGTTTATTGAATGGTATTTGTTGTGGGCACCACTATAGGATGCCACCTATAAATACCGTACACTGGAGTTGTGTCCGCGATAATATACACAATATACTGTATTTAGTGTATTGTCAGTTTATTATCTTTGTTTCTATTCTTTTGACGTGCATGTCTAACGATTTTTGTTATAGGTTAGACTATATTTATAATATTCCAAACAACCATCATTTTTCATATTAGTGAAATGAGGCCGCTGACAATGTAAACGTAATTGTCAATTTCCGTCAAGCTATTGCTTACATTATTTATAAACAACATTATTTGTCAAGTGCATACAACAGATACATACTTTCATTTGTCCCATGATTAAAAAGCAATGTGTAAAATTACGAAATTTACAATTAATAATACCAAACACAATAATGTAAAAAACATAAAGAAATAAACACCGATAATTAGATTAGTACACAATGTATTAGTATTACAAATTAATATGCATGGGTAATAAAGTCCGCCAGAGAATGAGACTATACAGACCTTTTAAGACAAGCATTATACTTGTCCATGAATACTAATGTTATCTGTAAACTTTTTTTTTGGATATCTCAAATTGAGATAGTTCTGATCGAAACGACATGAGAATTAATTGTAACAAAGTATAAAAACGTAATATTAAAAAGCATAGATCGTAGTAATGTCATTCAAAAAATTATATTGAAAGGAGATATAAGATTTAACTGTGACACCCTTACATATATGCACACAAGCGGCCACACAATCTCACATACACAATTACATTTTGGCCGGCGCACATACATACAGTTTAACTGTTTAATTTACTAATCAGGTTAAGTAAACTAAGAACGTACAGTTAAAACAATGGAATGTGGTGACAGTTATACAAATATTTAGCTTCTAATACAGAAACCTATATTTTAGAGACCGGCTTGAATGTTATCTTTGTTCTATTACTTTAAATCACCGCATATTGACTTCCGGTAGTGTTTGTAGATGGAAATCTCTATTTTGCATGTCATGTCTACTTGAATAAAATAAAAAAATCCACTAAATTAACAAAGAAAAGCCGCCAGGTCACCATTAGGTCGTTTTTCCGGACTTACTACGTACTTATGTTAAATCAATGCATTAAAAGCATATACAGACTGGTGAAAAAGTGAACTTCAATTGGAAGGGTTGACATGTTACGAATGCTGAATATTGGCAGAGTAGCGCAATTGTAGAAATATTAATGCATTAATAGTGAAATGTGTAACAACATCGACGATGTATGAGGTACTTCTGAGCCAGGTCAATATTGAAATAGTGAGCATTCAATGAGCACATACTTTGTAAACAAACATACAAAATTGATCAAATGCATTAACTATTATTTTGACGATGATATTTGGGATGGGGATGGGATGGGATTAGCCGGCATTTTTGCCGATACTGCGCAGCGACACTTCTATCACTTTAGCACAGGGGCACTTATGAGGTGCCCAGGGATTGAACCCGGCCGGTCTATTATACTGACACCGACGAGTCAGGCGTAATGCTGTCCCCTCAGCCCCGAGCGTTAGGAGGGAAGCCACTACTACCAACTTTAAAGTCTTTGGTTTGACCCGGCCGGGGTTCGAACCCACGACCTCCCGATCCGCAAGCCGACGCTCTACCGCAGCTTAATTGTGAGACCCAGCCGCAATTCATTAGGCTACACTCGCACAATAGCCCATAATAATGACAAGTTCACGTATCATAGTTTACCGTTAGTGTTTCTTCATAATAATGTCACATTATCCACGTGATTTAGTGTGCACATTATATATATTGAACGAAAACAGACCTGTATAACCTATATAACCATATAAGTCATTGTTACACGAAAAGGTCGTGCAAAATGCTTGTCATTGATATTCTAGATCTATGTGAACAGTGAAGCATAAGTCTCTACTCGTCGTTGCAAACCGGTATTTCCTATCTGAGCAACACTGCAGAGATAGCTATTTTAAAATAAGAAAAACACTTTGCATTTGAGATCGTGTCATATCTTTATCATGTGAATTCGCTATCTATTTTTGACAGAAATCCCCATCGTGCTAATTTACTGTTAGAACGATTTTTTTCACGATTTGTGCCGGCTAACAATTGATGCAATGTTCAACTCCTAAACCATGATATTTTCAGACTTTATGCACAGAATTCCCAAATAAGAATGAGTTTATTGAATGGTATTTGTTGTGGGCACCACTATAGGATGCCACCTAAAAATACCGTACACTGGAGTTGTGTCCGCGATAATATACACACTATAGTGTATTTAGTGTATTGTCAGTTTATTATCTTTGTTTCTATTCCTTTGACGTGCATGTCTAACGATTTTTGTTATAGGTTAGACTATATTTATAATATTCCAAACAACCATCATTTCTTATTATTAGTGAAATGAGGCCGCTGACAATGTAAACGTAATTGTCATTATCCGTCAAGCTATTGCTTACATTATTTATAAACAACATTATTTGTCAAGTGCATACAACAGATACATACTTTCATTTGTCCCATGATTAAAAAGCAATGTGTAAAATTACAAAATTTACAATTAATAATACCAAACACAATAATGTAAAAAACATTAAGAAATAAACACCGATGATTAAATTAGTACACAATGTATTACTACTACAAATTAATATGCATGGGTAATAAAGTCCGCCAGAGAATGAGACTATACAGACCTTTTAAGACAAGCATTATACTTGTCCATGAATACCAATGTTATCTGTAAACTTTTTTTTGATATCTCAAATTGAGATAGTTCTGATCGAAACGACATGAGAATTAATGACAAGGTATAAAAAAGTAATATTAAAAAGCCTAGATCGTAGTCATGTCATTCAAAAATTATATTAAAAAGAGATATAAGATTTAACTGTGACACCCTTACATATATGCAAACAAGCGGCCACATGATCTCACATACACAATTTCATTTTGGCCGGCGCACATACATAGAGTTTAACTGTTTAATTTACTAATCAAGTTTATATGTAAGTAAACATAGAACGTACAGTTAAAACAATGGAATGTGGTGGCAGTTACACAAATATTTAGCTACTAGTACAGAAGCCTATATTTTAGAGGCCGGCTTTGAATGTTATCTTTGTTCTATAACTTTAAATCACCGCATATTGACTTCCGGTAGTGTTTGTAGATGGAAATCTCTATTTTGCATGTCATGTCTACTTGAATCAAATAAAAATTCCACTAAATTAACAAAGAAAAGCCGCCAGGTCACCATTAGGTCGTTTTTCCGGACTTACTACGTACTTATGTTAAATCAATGCATTAAAAGCATATACAGACTGGTGAAAAAGTGAACTTCAATTGGAAGGGTTGACATGTTACGAATGCTGAATATTGGCAGAGTAGCGCAATTGTAGAAATATTAATGCATTAGTAGTGAAATATGTAACAAGATGGACGATGTTTTATGTACTTCTGAGTCAGATCAATATTGTAATGGTGACTATTCAAAAATTCTCTTATTTGCATAAAAATTATTTGTGTGCCCGATTTCTTTTTCTTTTTTAAAAAACTTATTTCAAATATGCGCAAAGAAACCTACCCTCTTATAAAGCAAGGTGTGCGCAGATAGTGTTTTATGGCAGCAAACACAAGATTGTCGAGTCTCAAAGAATATACCTATGTATAATTGGACAGGGGCGGATCTAGAAAATTTTGGTATGGGGGTTAGGGGGAGGGAAGATCCATTCAACTTATCGCAGTCAATAATATATGTATCTTTTTTTTAAACGGCTAAGTTATTTTTTACTAATTTACTTATTGTGTTGAGCCTACAGTATTACGAAACAACAACAAATGTCATTATCTTTAGATTGACATGAAGACAAGGGAAGTAAATCGAATCAGGCATAACAGTAATAAAATTAACGGACACGTTTTCATCCCTGTTAATTACTACTGTCAAGTAATCGTATAACACTGTATTAGATTTGGGGTGTGCATCATACATATCCCATTACAAGGCATATTTTTGCTTTACATAGATGTTGCGATTTCTGTACCATAATGTAGTATATTATAATTATACTTTTCACCGTCCAATACATTTTTGCAAGCATCGATTGATCATAAAATTAATATAAAATGACTCTTACTATGTGTTTTTTTTTTTATCCCGTTAGATATTTAAACATGAGTATTGTATAAAAATGAACTGTTATGTAAAAGATATTAATCAGAGTACATAATTTAAACAACGTAGACGCCTTTATAAGGAAACTTCTGTTTTGACTGATCACTACATTTCAGGCAAAACTTTTTCTTTTGTAAAACAAAAGTCAGCGATGCTGAGGGCGAGTTTTGCTAATTAGTTGTTCTTTTGCAGGTGACTTTAACTTCATTTTGTTTAAAATACCGTGTACGGTCCTTATGCGCGCACTGGTGGATAGCTGACGCTGGCAAAAGTAGTTCCGTTATTCTGACCAGCAATTCACCGTCGTAAAGAGGTGAATGTTAACGGTTATTATGTCTTCGCAAGTCTGTCAAAAATATGGAGCTACCAGCCGCGCAGATATAATAAACCTTACACAGCTAAATTAGTTCATAAGCTTTATGATTTCGAAATATCACTAGTTTTCACTGGCGGCGTTATCCTCCAAGTCTAATAATACAAGTCTACTGAAAATTAACAGGGTTACCGTCTTAAACGGTTAAAAAACTGAATCGGGGGCATTTTCCAGAGCTAGACAGAATACACACGTTATGTGTAGCAAACGCCTTCGGTATTCCTATTCTACACAGGAAAATAAGACAATTGCTATGAATAAGAAACTATATATAACAATCCTGATAGAAGGAATTAAATTACATGCACAGGGAAATTTTTGACGACCTACACAATGCACAAGTGACATTGTTGTGATTATATATATAAAAAAGAAAAAGAGATCCCATGAGAATTTTAAAATTTGTACTTACATGAACGCATATACTTGCACAAACTCCCGCACATGCAGACAGACAGACAGACAGACACACACACACCTGCACACCTTTCGCACACACAGGCACACACACACACACACACACACACACACACACACACACACACACATGCACACACGTACGCAATAAAATGTAACGAGGCTTGAACAATGCTTTAATAAAGTATCTCTTACACAAGTGTGCTGACATAGTATTATATTTCATTTTGACGTCTTGATATGTTTAATCGCCCACAGCAGCAGAACCACAATTAATCTTGGAAAAATAAGTAATAGTTTAGCATAAATTTGTGTGAGTGCGCCACTTAGTACCGTCTGCCATTTATACAACACAACCAGAGGAGAAAGAAGGGTGAAATAAGTTTCTTAACGTTGCGTTCTGTTCTTTGTTAGTCATTATGTCTTAAGTTGTTTTTTCCCTGTCTCACGTATGGTTAGAGGGACTGGACGAGGCTTGACGAGTGGCAGGAAAGGACAATAATTGAATCCCTATTTTAACTTCATTTGTCAAACATCACACTGTCTTTGATTTTGGTATGAAGTCTCCGCATCTAAATACAGCCAATGAAGTCAAATCTCATTGACACGTAGTTCAAGAACTGTGTAGGATAGATGCGTGCGCATCGCACATAGACTGGGTTCGTCAGGTTGTTCGTAACAACGGTGCTCCTGTCACTGTTTCCACTGAACGTCTGAAAATAATAAACGCTATGGAGTCGTTAATGTTATGATTAAAAGTACTATGTAACTTAGATCGGTAAATATGATTTATACAAAGTAAAGATGGATTTTCATTTACAAGTATACTGATTTTCCAAAGGTGGAATAAATTGATATTTTTTTAATATGTGTATATGTCCTGCATCTTCTGTACAAAATTCAACTCAAACATTTTTATGTAATGATGCAATTTTAATCTTACAGGAAGTTTTACTAATTTCGCTAGTAGCGCTAGTAGTCAGGGGCGTGCCTATGCGACCTTTGAGTATACGCACTGTTCCGGGGGTGTGGGGGGGGGGGGGGTGGAGGTCGGAGGTTCAGGAGCATTCCCCCGCCCCCGGATGTTTTTTCCTTAGAATGCCGTAGATACATTCTGGGGAGAAACTCTGTCACAGTACAACGAGCAGGAAGGAACAGAAATACATCAGGTGGGATTGCAGAAGTATTTGTAGAATTTTGAAAAGGGTTAATGAAATCTAATTTAAAAAATGAAACAGCTAACAACAAGTGCCAAACACAGGTTATGTACGATTTTTATTTGCTTTTTGACGTTTTTATTTTTTCAATTTTTGGAAGCAACTGTAAGCACGTGCGTAAGTGCGTAAGGCCAGGCACGCCCCTGGTAGTGCACATGATTCAATAGTTATTTCTTACTTAGTAGATGACTGAACATAATTAAACACTCATCACTTACTTACCTCGATGGTTACCTGCACTCATGACAGGTGAGAAATTACACAGTCGAGGCTATAGTAGACTTGGTATGACGTCACACACTGTACGTTGTCGTTGTCATAACGCCCCTGTGTCGCCACGCCGGTCAATAGCTTCACATTATAGAACTCAGCCTATCAAACATAGATACTATCGGTATCATAAGTTTCACTTAAAAATATAGAACTGACAATAATGCTTTATCAAAAATTAAAGTAGCAGCTTTGTTTGCAGTGATTCCAATCGTCCTTTTAACCTATATAGATAACTAAAGACGGACGTAAATGAAAGATTCGATCTGGAATAGAAAACGCATCATCGGACATCGTTAATGGTATACATGTATATAAACATGATAGGGCTGATCAGTGTACATCATTATATGCATTCAACGCATAGAACATACATAGATTGATAGAAGATATATTTATCTTACTCGCTACAAGCTTAATTATAGTTTTCTGAGCATTGAAATTCCCATATGTAGTCATGCAGTGGTAAACACACATCTGCTGATAGATATTGTAGTTTTGTTACAGTATCTTAATCCTGTGAACACATCTTTACACCACAAGAAACATAAATTGAAGACAGCTACCATCGAGCCGGGTCTAGTGACTTTAGTCCGTGCACCACTACAGGAGTGTTTGCGGGAGAGAGGTGTCAGAACGGACACCACTAATGGAACATTGTTGCAGCGATTCGCCATTGTTTTGAACACATGTTCCATTGATAGATTTGACCAATACACCAACACACCAAACCGCAAGATAAAGTGATGCAAAGGACGAAACTCGTATGCAAGAATATTCTGTTGAACAACATCATAAACGAATCAATAGTTAACAAAATGGATTATAAAACTTAATGTTTTTCCATATAAAAAAAAAAACCAAAAACTTTATTGTAAAACTTTAAAGGAAGCACCACACCTCGCAGAAACAAGAGAAGCAGTATCTATACGCACCCTATAAACTTTCTCGTGCAACAGTCGCCTACTTTTTTCAGATTGCAGTGAACCAGTTCAAAAGACGACGTGCTACAAATAGTCATATTGGTGCAATACACACGACAATACACACGACAATACACACGACAATACACACGACAATACACACGACAATATGACACGACAATACACACGACAATACACACGACAATATGACACGATCCTATGAGACGCACAACTAACATCTGGCAAGGTATACATGCACTTTAAAGATACAAGTTACAACAAGAGTGAGACGAATAACAATGCACGTGGGAAAATTCATGACCTTCCGCCTTAAAATCGTTTGGAGCATTATTATTGTCTATAATAGGAATATGATTGTAAATACGTGTTACTGAATTAAATCATAGTAGTCTTCGGTACACACGTGTTTCATTGGTTTTACCTTTATCCTAGATATCTGACTAAAATAGTTAGAAAATGACTTTAAAAATAACACAATAACCTATATTGAATAGCTTTTATTAGACCTGAGATCCACTTGGAGCAAAGATAAATAGAAGGGAAATATTTTAGGTTCAGGTAACTGATAAGAAAAATGCAATCCTATGATAGATTGTTATCCACAATACACACACAAAATGATCGCATTATTAATCGCATCATTATGTCAAACCTGGATGTATTCTCCTGGGCTTGCTGAACCCGCCGACCACGCTCCGGCTCCGGCCACACCCGACGTATACAGGCGGGAATATCTCGGTCCAAACAACTCTGGGGCGCTCAAGTCCACGTAATGCGAGGACACTGTTATCTTCGTATCCGGGATCCCGTAACGCCCGGATACCATTGCTACATCGCAGATTCCTGAAATTGAAAGACATTCTTGAACGCTAGTTGTTGTTTTTTATTTTGATTAACTAAGCCCACAAATGCCTGGTTTATTTATTAGGACGTTTACAAGTACACTGTTGTCCAAGCTCAATTTGAAATTAAAACCTTCATATTATATAAGCCGCTCTTTGTGGTATGAAGGACCAACAAAAGGATTTAAATGACATCAAGATCATTGTAGCGACGGAAATTGAAATATCATATATTTACTTGTTGGATCAGAATGTCGCTCCACTGATATCGGGCTGATCATCATTAACATTTTAAGACATCAGCAATGATTGCTTTAATAAAGACCAAGCATTTATTTAGGTAGACCATCAAAGTCCATCATCCAGACACAGGTGTAAGAGGCATATTTTACTATCGGAAGGCGCATCAACGTGCTCAGCTACGCCTGGTAAAAAACGACTTATTTATGTGACCTTTTGTGTTGCTTTCAAAAACGGCAGTCTGATTCATAATCTTTTCGACACATTCAATTTACTGTTCATGTGATCATAAACATATTCTTCCAGTAAAAAGTGCACTTTATATGCATTTTGTTTGCTGCTTCTTCTATTTACATATACATGTTTTTGATTGAACAAGTTAACACTATAATAAAAGCACATATAGTCCAATATAGTCTTAAAATGTTGAAAAATCTACTTTAAGACAATTATACAAAACACTTAAACTGGTATTTATTTAATGTTGAAATGTATTTAAATGTGCAATACAACCTAGTTGTTGTGAACAGAAATAAAAATAAAACATGCCTTAGATGTAAAGCAATTGCGTAGGCGGCAGTTTTTGAAAATAAGGCAACAGTAATATTCCTGCATGGCAAGGGTGGAGTTTTATTTACCTCGATAATACTTCGCATTCGAGCTAACGCCAAGCAGGCTGGCGTCATTATAACGCTGTCCACATCCAACACACACTTTAGCGATAGTGTCATAGAAGACGTTGTGACATGCTTTGTGCGTTATGCATTTCTTGACGCACATCATCTTTGTGGCCGTGGTGGTGTCATTAAATACAACATGAACTCCCTGGCACATCAGGCCGTCAAATGACAGCACTGGCTCGTATAATACAGCGGTGTCCTTCGCACGTGTGACTCGAAACACTCCAGAAAATACAAGTAATACTGCATACAAGTACGAACTCATGTTCAACTGAACCTTTTTCCTTTTCGAAGATGTTGTTAAAATAATATTTAAGAAGAAATTTTTTATCAAACGACTCTTATAATTGCGGCTAGCGAAAGATAAACGCGCAGGTCATATAAATCATTCCCTTTTATACTCTTTACAAGTAAAGGGGAGGTTTTAACTTAAGGCTTATAGATCGATGAGTGCCCTGATACCTTTTGTTCAGACACAAAAATCAAAGACCACTACAAACGTTGTCACTGTCTGTTTTGGATTTCCGATAAAGTTTTGCAAAACTGATACACCCTTTAATAATCCGTTTGTAATTTCGACAATGTACACCCCAGTAGAATAATCATAGCTTAGGAAGAATGGTCGTTTTTAAGGCGTTGACTAGTCTTGTTATGGTCGTTAGAGGGCGGTGACTAGCCCTGTTATGGTCGTTAGAGGGCGGTGAGTAGTTATAAATATCCCGTTATGGTCGTTAGAGGGCGGTGACTAGTCTCGTTATGGTTGTAAGAGGGCGGTGACTAGCCCCGTTATGGTCGTTAGAGGGCAGTGACTAGTTATAAAAGCCCCGTTATGGTGGTTAGAGGCGGTGACTAGTTATAAATACCCCGTTATGGTCGTTAGAGGGCGGTGACTAGCCCCGTTATGGTGGTTAGAGGCGGTGACTAGTTATAAATACCCCGTTATGGTCGTTAGAGGGCGGTGACTAGCTATTAAGGCTCCGTTATGGTCGTTAGAGGGCGGTGACAAGCTACAGTGTAGAAAGTGTATAAAGGGCTCGTTATGGTCGTTAGAGGGCGGTTGCTAGTTATAGATGACGGTTAGGCTCGTAAGGGGGCAGTGACGAGTTATAGAGATTACGGTTACGGTTGTTGCCTATAAAGTTGCCATGTCTGTAACATAACTCTCGCAATCGGAATGTGGAATAGGAAATAAAAGAAGAGGTCCTACAAAAGTTACCATAGATATTTAAATTCGGACAACATCTCGATAAAAGTCATACAGAGTAAATGTAAAAGTGACCAAAGGAAAAAACATCAGAGAGATAGGGATAGAGATAGATAGATAGATAGATAGATAGATGGAGAGAGAGAGAGAGGCAGACAGACAGACAGAGACAGACAGAGACAGACAGAGACAAACAGAGACAGATAGACAGAGAGACAGACAGAGAGAAAGACAGAGACAGAGACAAAGAGAGAGACAGACAGACAGATAGACAGACGGAGAGACAGAGACAGAGAGAGACAGAGACAGAGAGAGACAGATAGACAGAGAGAGAGAAAAGACAGAGATAGAGACAAAGAGAATGAGAGAGTGACAGACTGACAGACAGACAGAGTCAGGGACAAAGAGAGGGGGAGACAGAGACAAAGACAAAGAGAGTGAGAGAGAGAAAGAGAGACAGACAGGCAGAAAGAGACAGAGAGACAGAAAGACAGAGAGTGCATGGAACGTTACCTAATAACATAATGATATATTACTAGTATATCAAATTATTATAACATAACTCATACATTTATGCCCTTCCGAAAATACGCAATACCTCGCCCTATATATGACCCCCGTAAATATTTATATTAGAACGATGTGCTTTTGTTATTTAGAACAGTTCTGTTTTAATGTACACTGTTTCAGGATTACTTTATTAATGCTATATATGATAACAATCGTAAATATTCCATAATTGCTGGAGATGGTTCGAATGCAGCCAACTGTTTGTTGTTTAAAACGGTCCAGTCATTAGGAAGTACATCTGTCGATGTCAGTTCGGGAGTTATGACCTATTCCCTATATTTCCTGATAAGGATCCTCATGTTGTTCAATTATCAATAAAACATAAAACTTTTCTTTAATATTTTAAAACTTCCGCGGAACAATTGAATGTTTTGGAAAGAGTTTGTCGAGCCGAACTGTTCAGTACAGACATATCCACACAACATAAACATAGGTTAATATATTATTACAACATAATTTAATTAATTGTAACAGCTTACCTGTGTAAACACAAAACAATTTTTAAACCCGACCTTTCTTTGTGATTGCATTCTCTTGGTCATTGAGATGCCAGAAATGTTTTGCAAATCCATTCTGTAAGTTTATCAATGACCCTCTAAAACCATTTTCTTAATTGTGAATGCATACTGAAAAGACATACGCTTAGACAACGTATAAAGTGTGTTGTGTTCTCTTTAAAATATACTTATTCGGGTGGATTTCATACATAGATGTATTTAATGAAAAGTATGAATCACCACTTGCTTTTTGCAATGCTCAACGTTTCTATCGTAGATATCTGGCCTTCGCCGCAAAAACTGTCTTATAGTGCTGTAACCTTTAGGCACTTAAATAATCGAACAATATCTTGCTATGCCATGGTACCAAAGGCGTTTGTTTTCTTTACACATAACATCCTATGGGCACTAAATAGCAATTGTACGTTTTGAATACCAACGTTTGAGACAAGTTGTTGACGATTTCGATTATCTGAATTTTCTTTCCCTCTTCGGGATTTCCTAAAAAGGACTTTGCAAAAACATAGGATTACCAGAAGTACTAACAAAATACAGAGTTGAAGGTATTAGTAACCGGACATAAATAGTAATTAAAATCTTGTCGTAAAGTTTGTAGTACAACAAACAGATTTTGTTTTTACATTGTTAACATCGTTTTGATTAAAATCTGAGGCAAAAATATTATGCCAATGTCTATTAAAAATTGACATTATTTAAAAAGATTTGTTAAGTAATCATCATCATCATCATCATCATCATCATCATCATCATCATCATCATCATCATTATCATCATCATTATCATCATCATCATCATCATCATCATCATCATCATCATCATCATCATCATCACAATCATCATCATTATCATCATCATTATCATCATTATCATCATTATCAGCATCATCATCATCACAATCATCATCATTATCATCATCATCACTATCACAATCATCATCATCATCATCAACATCATCATCACCATCATTGCCATCATCATCATTATGATCATTATCATCACAATCATCATCATCATCATCACAATCATCATCATTATGATCATTATCATCATCATTATAATCATTATCATCATCATTATCATCACAATCATCATCATTATCATCACTATCATCATCATTACCACCATTATCAGCGTCATCATAATCATCATCAGCATCATCATTGACATCATCATTGCCATCATCATCATTATCATCATCATCATCATCATCATTACCATCATTATCATCATTATCATCATTATCATCATCAATATCTCCATTATCACCGTCATCATTATCATCATAATCATTACCATCCTCCTCCTCCTCCTCATCATCATCATTACTATCATCATCATTACCATCCCCATCTTTACCATCATTATCATCATCATTTTCACCATCATCATCATCATCATCATCATCATCATCATCATCATCATCATCATCATCATCATCATCATCATCATCATCAATACCATCACAACCATTACCATTATAATCATCATCACCAACATTATATTTATGGACAAAAAATAGATAAATGCTTAAGAGTCGTCTAAACATCTACACAATAGTTGATGTTTAACAAAATATTTTCATTTGTAAAAAGAATAAATAAAATTTTCCCAAAAGGATTATAATATCCTTACGGCCGATTTGAAAATAACACAAGCATCATACTAAGAAATTAAGCATTATGGACGCATTCGCAATTAAAGCAAATACAGCACTTACACCTAGAGAGATTAACTGGCAAAAGGATTGACCTGGGTGCTTGAAAACACAAATTCGAAATATCCACCATACAACCGGATGGACAGCAGTTGTTGAAGGACTTCCGTTTCCTGACATCTATTCTCTGTAGCTCTTATTGCGGAGAAGTGTAGTGTCTCTAGAATTATCGTCGATTTCACTGGCCGCACATTACTTGAATATGTAGGTCAACGGTTTGTTCTAGTTTTTTACCATTTCCATGAATTGTGAATACGAAAATATATATTTCATGGAAAGACCTTTGTTTGTTTCGTACGCGTGTTGTTCTTATACCGATTTGTGCTACTTGTGCCTTGAACTTTGTGAAAAAAAAATCTGTAATATTGATAAACCTACTAATTTGTTTATCTGTACCTTAATAATTGACGTCCTTAATGAACCTGCCGGTGACAATTATTATCTGATTAGAATAACAAGATGTTCTTACCATGAACCTTTTAAACCTTGCTGTACGTGTTTAAATCGTATTTAATTATTACACGGACCTACCTATGTACAAATTACTTGGACATAGGCCAACATAATTGGCAGTTTTAAGGAAAAAATATAATAAGTAAAGGTAATATTTACTTCGTTCGGAACTTGATTAGTGACTATAAAAGGTTCAAACGGACCGCTAGGATTTGTAAAAATGGTGTTTAAAGTTTGAAGTTGGATTTAGATCCCTATTACAGGCATGGCATCTAATAAGTACTCGAATCAAGATAAAACGAAAGTGACAAGGGAATTGAAAAGATGAAATTTAAAAGAGCTTTTAAAACACAACCATTTAAATACGTATTAACAAGCATTTTATTGGATATGTGAGATAATGAAAAAAATACACACAGACTGGTCCAAACCGATATTTTAGAAAAAAAGACAAATGCAAAATACCCGGCAGGCATGCAAGCAACGGCAAATATTGACGTTAATGTATTTTTAGACAGGCGGTCAGAAAATATGCAAGATAAATGACACTATTTTGTTTTACTGTAATCATTCTCGATTTTCTTTCACCTCTTTTTAAAATGTAGACAGATTGCATGTTTTGTCTTTATTTGAAACGCTTGATAATTATTGTAAGATTAATGTCGAATTTAGTATCGTTGTAATGCGAGAACACTTCCGTATTCTCGTGTTTGTGATTAGATAACTCCAAGTATATAGTAGCCTTTATCGAAAGGGCGGTACTACTTGGGTGGATGCGCGCGCATCGCACATAGACTGGGTGCTCCTGTCATTGTTGCCACTGAACGTCTGAAAATAATAAACGAAACGTATTTCGGTTCAATATATTTTAAAATAATTCGCAATGTTTCAATATACAACCAAGTCTTGATAAAACACAAAAAACTTATACCTTTAAAGTGTTATTAAAAATAGGTATAACTGTAGATAAGCATTTAATACAAAGCAATTAAAAAAGATATTCCTTCTTTTCGCAGTTTTTTCTTCTTTTTTTTTCACGAAAAGAGCTTATTTTCGCACTCTTGTAGTACCCTCGAAAAGGGACAAGCAGAATAGGTTCTCAAATTTCAATACATGATTTATTATAGATTATCCGAAACTGGGCCTTTGTTTTCAATAGTACCGTTGTTTGGCTTTACAACAGAGATGACTTCTTTTCAATAGATTATTTGTTTGTCTCCGCACCTATTTACAGACTTATTCTTTTGTGCACATTTCTTTGCTTTTTCCTGAAATCCGATGTATTTGTAACATTATTTGGTGTTTATTTTCCTGTTTGATGCAACATTGATGTAACATTGTATAACTAAGTTCATGTCCTCCAACCAGCCTCTTGTCTCTTTCATATTCGATTGAATGCACTCAGGATACTGTCTCTTTTAGTTAATGCCTCTAAATTGAATAGCCTGTTCAATTTTTCTCACAAGATTCTTATATCAAGTATTTCAATCTTCTAACTATTTCAAACCATGGCGTGACTCAGCCCCTGTTTTCTGCATCTAATCTTTATTTTTGTTCAATTTCAGAATAAAAATTCTTAATTTCCAAATGATGTCGGACACAATCTTCCAAATTACCATGATTAAATATAAATTAATACTGAAGTCAGTTCTCAATCTTTGATACATAACATTTTCAGTTTGTCGTATAATCTTCCCACATTCCTCCCATTTACATTGTATGTATTCTGTAGATCTGAATGCCAGTTGTAAACATATTTTTAATATTTCCAACTATGTCATTTTGCACTCAATAATATGTTATAGTCATAACTTTGGAGCCTTCAAAGTCAAGCTACTTTTTGTTTTATCTTAACATTTGTTCATTTCTATGGTTATTTTCTTCTCTATGATAATGAATGTCCTTTCATGTCTATATATAAACCACTAACATTTACATAAACAAAGATTTTTTACAGGATCTTCTACGGCTACATCTTTCAGTTGTTATTCCTTTTTCAAACTCACAAAGCCTTAAAGCAGATTGTCTGATTCTGTTATCTACAATTTGTTTATATTGCAAACTATTGATTTATGTCTTTTTCAATAGCTAAGTATAAGATATTTAACTGGGATAACCTTTCATTTATTCCTTGTCTCAGTTATCTCCCTTGGATACGTTTACTGCTTATCATTAACTATATGAAATATGCATTTATCACATAACCTACCGCGTGAGCATGAGGTAACACTCATGCGTTATTTTGGTAACACACTAGCTAATTATGTGGTGTGACGTCATTAAGTATGTGTAGTGTATATGCCATTTCCTGATATTTTTGTTGTCGCAGTTTTATCCATTTTGTTGGACAATTTCATTTAAATTAATAAAAAGAAATATTTTGGTCATGTTATAAACGAATCTGTTCCATTTTTATGGAAAAATAGCCGAGGAAAGAGTGGAACTTTTTTGTGCGGATTCTCTCAAACCGAATTACACATGTCAAGGCCGACTGTTCATACTATAAAAAGATGATGTATTGTAAACAAAAACAGGTGATGTTTTAGTTATGTGATAAACAGAATCTAATATTCGTGTTCTAAGATACTGAAAATATTGAGCTCGTTGTCTAAAATGATACGAAAGTCGGCAGAGCCTCGTTTAGTATCATTTAAACTCGTTTAACATTTTCAGTATCTAATGAACACTCATATCAGATCCTCTATATATGTATTTTCCTAACTCAATATTATTTCAAGTTAGACTTTTTATATTCGTCTTACCCTTGTTTGTGTTTGGTACATCCCTTCAAGATTGCCACTTCATAACGCACATAGCTTTCTTTCTCTGATCAATCAATCAATGTAGTCGTTAAATACATTGTATGTACAACTTAAAATTAGGTGAGAATACAATTGTTTTGCTAAAAACAAGTAGCTCTAAAACAGCTTATGGATATGAATATGCTAATAAAAAGATTATGGTGACGGGTCTTTACAAATGAAACTCATGTTTAAAAGCATCGTCTGTGCATAATTTTCATGACAACAACATTATTGGCATATTTCTTACAGGGGGTATGGTCATTCCGATTACGTTAATGGTCCACTATTTTATTCAGATAATATCTTGCAGACGAAGACAAAATAGCCAAATATTTCCGATAAGCATGTTAAATAAGCATTATTTCCGTTAATAGAACACTAAACTCGCTAAATGAACACTTATGAATAGAGAGCATCTTGCATTTGCCACGATGGTAAAGTATAAATGAGGCTTGTTTTTTTCCTCAGGTCGATGATTGTATCCGTAAATATTGTAAGAAGGTAAGAATCTATAGATCAATGTATTTTCTGGTGACAGCCTACAGCTACATATCTTTTATACAGTTTGTCCGACAGTTATCAGCTGACACTCTGAAGTATCTCTATTATAGCAGATTATCAGTCTAGGATACTGTCCATACAGTTTGTTCAAGGTCATGATGAACAAGTCAGTATGGTCAGTTGAAACCTTTTATATACAACATAACGTGTAAATGTTTGTGCCTTGGTGTTTGAATAATGGAATCTATAGATTCCAAAATAAAGTCACTAATGTCCACAATGTTGAACGATTAGCTTTTTTATATTTTCTTGTCAGATCAGAGCTATACTTTAATCAGCCTGAACAACAGAATGGCAATGTATGGAAAATCTTATTACCATTTTGAATATTTTCAAATCTGCAAAGATATCAAAATTTATATCTCTTGAAGGATATTATTTGTACTGATTTTTCGCTGTTTCGCTGTCATAGGTCAGCGTTTAAAAAGCAAACAAAATCTACTATGCTGATGTCACATTTGAAGTAGTGAGTTTGCAACAAGTGCTTGCTACAACTCTGCAAATTTGCATTATTTATACGTGTTTGGATATAAGTCATCGTTGTTAAAATATAAATGCTTTGTAAGCCTCATTTTATTTTTTACTAGCGTTAATTGGTGAATGTTGTTTTCCTAGGATTTATCCGTGAATGACAAATGCATGAATTAAATGTAAAATAATTATTCAGTAATTTTATTTAATCAAATCGAACAATCGAGCCATAAAGCTCTAAAATGATTATTGTTATGAAATCACACTTACTTGTTAAAAATAAAATAACTATCTTATCTGTAATGACGTTAAATTTACAAAATATCCACTAATATGATATATTTGCACCATATTTAGTTCGATATTATTTCTACAAGAAGATATGATTTATTAAAGTTTGTCACGGAGGTCTGCGGTAAAGTTTTAATATACAAGGTGCCATGCTATTATCGGTAAAATATATATAGATGGCAACTAGGAAAGACTAGTACAGGTGCTATGTGGGCTGGCACCCCACTTAGCAGTCCCGTGAGGGAACAACCATCAGCAAGCTACGACAACTGAAAGAACACACCCCCTGGGTCTCCCGAGAGGGGGGGGAGAATGAGAGACCCAACAGGACGGATACATTGGAAATAACCCGGAACGAAGAACGGACAACGCCCAATACAGTAATCTGCCCATGTGGGAAAGTCTGCAAGAACTTCCGAGGGCTGAAGATTCACCAGGCGAGAAGCAGCTGTCAGCGAACTGAAAGTCTGAGGCAACGCAAAGGGTTACCTGATAAGACGAGGGAGAAGACTGGTCCGGTGTCCAACCATAGTACCAGCAGTCTCTCAGCACCAGTTCTGTCACTAGCTGGAAGATGTTGCTCGCGTGAGGAACTCCAGTCCTTAGAACCAATTATAGAGACGCAAACAACTGAGGGTGGAAGTTCAAACAGTGAACAGTCTTTGACTCCCACAACCAATGAAGAGTCACCGATCTTTGGCCAATACAGAACAGAGGCATCACCAATATTCCCTCCCAGGGCCAGAGACAACCCAGAAGTTATCCCTAACCAAGACAAGGCAGAACCAGTAGCGGCTACAGAAAGCAGGAAAGCACCCAACTTTACCAAGCGCCAGAAGGTAGCATGGCCAAGAACTAATGACAATAAGTGGGATGTGTTTGATGAAGATCTAGAAGTTATTCTCCCGTCTACACTCCAAGGAAGGGTTGAAAGAAAGATCAACACCCTGACTACTATAGTCTACTCGATGGGACTTGAACGGTTTGGCTGTAAGGGGAAGGAAAGGATACAGAAACCTGAACCAATCCCAAGCAGAAGAGAAAGAGAGCGGAAGAAATTAAGGGAAGAACTCAACTCCCTGAGAAAGAGGTTTAAGAAGGCCAGCGCAGAAGAAAAGAGGGGACTGGCAGAGATAAGAGAGCAGTTACGATCAAGACTGAAGACCTTGACGACAGCTGAGCGACTTAGAAGGAAACGGAGAGAACGAACAAGAAAGAGGGCAGCCTTTATCGCAAACCCCTACAGGTTTACCAAGACTCTCCTAGGAGAAGAGAGAGGAGGAAGCCTTCAAAGTAGTGAGGAGGAGGTAGTCAAGTACCTGAGAGAAGTCCACTCGGATCCAAGCAGGGAACATCCTCTCGGTGATTGTGACAGGATATCGGCTGTTGACCCTCCCCAGTTCGCACTGAACATGAAAGAACCATCCCTCCAAGAAGTTAGAGATGTCGTCAAGAAAGCAAGAGCCTGTTCAGCACCTGGTCCAAGTGGAATACCATACAAAGTATATAAAAATTGTCCAAAATTGCTTAGAAGACTTTGGCTTCTCCTAAGAACTGTATGGAAGAGTGGCACTGTTCCAGATTGCTGGCAGGCAGCAGAGGGGTGCTTCGTACCAAAAGAGAAGCACTCGGAGAACATAAAGCAGTTCCGAACAATCTCACTGCTTAGTGTCGAGGGGAAAATATTCTTCTCTATCTTGGCAAGACGCCTCACAACATACATGACTGACAACACCTACATTGACTCATCAGTCCAGAAGGGTGGCATCCCTGGGTTCTCAGGGTGTGTCGAACACACAAGTGCTCTCACACAACTGCTACACGAGGCAAGAATCAACCACAAGAACCTAACTGTTGTGTGGCTAGACCTGGCCAACGCCTACGGCTCCATCCCACACCAGCTTATCCAAGAAGCACTGAAGCACTATCATGTGCCGGAGCAAGCAAGAAGCCTCATTCGAAGCTACTACAGCAATATCCACCTCAGGTTCTCTTGCAAGAACTACACCACATCGTGGATATCACTAGAAAAGGGCATCGTAACAGGCTGCTCCATCTCGGTGATCCTCTTTGTGATGGGAATGAACCTGATTCTCAAAGCAGCAGAGGAGGAGACAAGAGGTCCGCAGACAAACGCAGGAATCCGTCTACCAGCAAATAGGGGATTCATGGATGACCTTACCATCACAACGGAATCCCACATACAAGCTAGATGGATTCTGAAGACCCTAGATGAGACGGTGACGTGGGCTAGGATGGTGTTCAAACCAAAGAAGTCAAGGTGTCTGGTTGTGAAGAAGGGAAAAGTCACCAGACAGTTCAAGATGTTCATCCAAGGGGAAGAAATCCCATCATTGATTGACAACCCCATCAAGTGCTTGGGCAAGTGGTTCGATTCTTCCCTCACAGACAAGAGCAGCAAAGGAAGACTTAGGCAACAACTGGAAGAAGGCCTACGTAGAATCGACAAATCCGAACTCCCAGGGAAGTTCAAAACCTGGATTTACCAGCATGGCCTACTACCAAGGCTTGTTTGGCCACTTATGGTCAATGAAATACCAGTCAGCCTGGTTGAGCAGCTAGAACAGGCGGTAAGCAAGCACATAAGAAGATGGCTAGGCCTACCCCCATCATTCAGCTCCATAGGGCTGTACGGCAAGTCCACCAAGCTGCAGATCCCACTTACCTCGCTTGTCGAAGAGTACAAAGTAGCTAAGACCAGACTGTACTTGACGCTACGAGACTCAGAAGATGAGAAGGTCAGCAAGGCTGGAATAGAAGTAAGAACAGGGAGGAAGTGGTCAGTAACCAAGGCAGTTGAACAAGCTGAGAGTAGTCTACAACACCAGGTCATAGTAGGAGCCACCAACAAAGGTCGAGAAGGACTAGGACATGGGCAACAACCGCGATGGAATAAGGCAGATAGCCAGGAGAGATGCAGTATGGTACAGCAGGAGATCAGAAAATCAGAAGAAGCGCACCGATCAGCAAAATCCATCCAGATGGGCCAGCAAGGAAGTTGGAACCGGTGGAACTTGCCAGAGAGGAAGCTAACATGGCAGGAGCTCTGGCAGTATGAACCCCTCCAGCTCTCCTTCCTGCTTAGATCGGTGTATGATCTGCTACCAACACCAGCAAACCTAGAGAGATGGAAGCTGAGCGAAGACCCCAGCTGTCCACTGTGCAAGCAGAGGGGAACATTACAACATGTCCTAACAGCCTGCCCTACAGCTCTCTCTCAGGGTCGATACAGATGGCGGCATGATCAAGTCCTCCGTGTACTAGCAGACATCCTGGAGAAAGAGAGAAGACAAGAAAGACAGATAAAGACCAAGGGACCAGGATTCATCAACTTTGTAAAACCAGGACAAAAGGCAAAGGGTGTCCAGAAAACAGGCCTGCTACAAGAGGCAAGACATTGGGAGAGGAAGGTGGACCTACGACAGAAGTTGGTCTTCCCAGATGTCGTACAGACAAGTCTGCGCCCAGACATAGTCATCTGGTCTACAATTCCAAAGATGATGATACTCATGGAGCTGACAGTCCCTTGGGAAGAAAGAACGGATGAGGCAAATGAAAGGAAACGGTCGAAGTACCAAGAACTGGCAGACTTGTGCAGGGAGAAAGGATTCTCTACCTGGGTCTTCCCTGTGGAAGTAGGATGTAGGGGCTTTCCTGCCCAATCAGTTTGGAAAGCCTTGGGAGCTCTAGGCATGAAGGGCAAAACAAGGAAAAGCTCAGTACGAGCTCTCAGTATAGCAGCTGAAAGAGCATCCAGTTGGCTCTGGCTCCGACGCAATGAAGCCACGTGGAAGCCAGCACAGACAAGCAGTGCTTGATCACCACTGTTGCCCCGCCATCACGAGGGTGTACCGAGATAAGGGGCGAAACACCTGTTGACTGATGGGCACTCGGCTGACGATGTCTGTGTTAAGCAGCAGAAGCTGTATCTAACAACATTGATAGGTTTGGTTTTTTATTATATTATAGCTTGAGGCAGACATATGAATCATTTAGTTAATTACAATATACACCGCCCATTGTAACCTCATTGAGCATCAGTTATCCGCCCATTGTAACCTCATTGAGCATCAGTTATCATTTAGTTAATTACAATATACAGCGCCCATTGTGACCTCATTGAGCATCAGTTATCATTTAGTTAATTACAATATACAGCGCCCATTGTGACCTCATTGAGCATCAGTTATCATTTAGTTAATTACAATATACAGCGCCCACTGTGACCTCATTGAGCATCAGTTATCATTTAGTTAATTACAATATACAGCGCCCATTGTGACCTCATTGAGCATCAGTTATCTTTTACACTAGACAGGCTCAATACAAGAAAAAACAATTTCCTGACAACGGAAATTTGCAGCAGCGTTTCAATTACTATGTCTTTATAATTGCGCGATGAGTCACAAATGTAGAAAGTAAAATGTTTCTATATATAATACAGCTTAAAATGTACATTTGTATGTGTGCATGTAAATGTACTCTCTAGAAGTTTTAACAAAACATTTAACTAATAAAATATGTTGAAAATTATTTTTTCTTTGATAAATAATCAACATGAACATATATTTCCCACATGATGTCATGCAGTTGACTTTATTGAACGTGGATATTAGAAAGTTGATTCCCTTTGTCAGGAAGCAGTGACACATTTTCGCAATAATAAAAGTCAAGTTTAAGTTAAACATACGGGAAGCAAAAATCAGCAGGGAATCGTTTAAAAATACAACAAGAAAAAAACTTTCGACAACAGTTCCTGGGTTAGATTTGAACAGTCTAGGCTTAACATCTAGTTGACAGATATATCATGCTGGTAGGTTAAATAGATCAGGCTTATGTCAATAACATCGCACAGACGTCGTGAAATCATGAAACAGTTAATCGAAAGATCAATGTAGCCCCTCGCTTAGCCTATTTTAACGGTCGATTTGCACAAAATTGTGTCAAGAGTAAAATAAATGATTATTTTCACACAAATATAAGGACTATTTTCGGGACCAAACACACAGTCGATGTAGCTATTGACCTTTTTCATCGATGGATATTTATTTGTTCAGATCGAACTTGCAGTATCATGTTCTTGTTTGACATAATAATTTATTGCCGAATGTCTTACATAAATACTAATTAGTTATTTCCAACTGTTTAATTATCTTCGGCCTCTGGTAACTGTTCCAAAGTCAACCCTGATACCTTGTGAAACCAATAACCCATCAAAAAACTGTAAAATATACGCTCTCTTTACAACATCCTTAGCAGAACCACATATAGGTTGCTTAATAAGAAGATGCTCGTAAACAGAAACTAATGACCTGCGATTTTTGTTGCGTCCTGATTTTTGTCCGGAGCATAACTCCAAGACTATCAAAGCTGTTGACTTGAACCTTCCTAGGTGGATAGATCTCATTGAGACGGAGTGCTATGCATAATAACCATTACTCTGCATTTCCCGATTTTGGAGTTATTCCCCTTCGTTTATTTATTTTTTTATTTTTTTGTCAGGAGGATAACTCCAACACTATCAAAGCTTTTGAAACTTCATAGGTGGATAGATCTTATTGAGACGGGGTGCAATGCACAAGAACCATCACTATGCACTACACGATTTTTAAGTTATTTCTCTTTGTTTAATTTTCTTTTCCGAGCATAATTTCTACACCAAAGCTATTGTCTTGAAACTTGATACATAGATAGGTCTTATCAAGACAAAGTACAGTGCACAGGACCCGTAACACAGTACTTCATGATTTGCGAGTAATGCCCCTTCGTTTAATTTTCTTGTCTAAGCTATAGACTTGAAACTTCACAGGTGGATAAATCTCAATGATACGGAGTACAGTGCACACGAAACTTCGCTGTGTACTTCATGATTTCGGAGTTATACCCCTTAGTTCAATTTTCGCACTTGTTGTTTGTCTGGACCATACTCCTACATTATCAAAGCTATTGACTTGAAAATTCGTAGAGGGATACATGATATTAAAACGGAGTGCAGTGCACAAGAACTGTCACTCTGCTCTTCTTAATTTTGAGTAATGCCCCTTTCTGCATTACTGCCATTACTCAATTTTTTCAGTTACCAAGGTTGCAGTACAAAATCATGCCAGAGTGCATTGCACGACAGTGCTCATCAGTTCAGTTAGGCAGATTAAAGATATTTTATGTTATTCTACTTTGATTTCAATTTTTCTTGCACTTACGCAGAGTGCAGTCCAAAATATGCCATACTGCATTGCACAAGAGATTCCTTCGTTAAGAAAAAGAAAACACATAATCCTTTACTTTACAGTTAAACCGATATGTCTGTTATTTAACGTAAAAATGCTGCTAAGGGGGCGAATGAAATGACGTCATTCTTTAACTAAATTATTACAAACGTCAGACAACGTCATAAACCTTCCCGTCATTCCTATTCACTTGATAATGGTGACATTACTCAAACTGTTTTACTTATTTTAGCGATAATGTCGTTTTGTTATTTAAAAGAAAAAACAGCTTTGGGGAAATATTTTACATCATTTAATGTAAGCTGAACAAATAAAAAGACTTACAAACAGTAAGAACGCTATATTAAATTGAATATGTTAAATTCTTTTACTATTCCTCGGCAACTTAAGAGACCCTTAACAGTCTAAAACAAATCAGTTGACATAAAAAGTGACGTTGTTAGACGAAAGCAATGTACTGACGTAATATGAAAATGTAAAAAGTATTGTTTTTATTGGGTTTATCGTCTCGCTAACAGTATTTCAGTTATCTGGAGACGGTTAAAAGTATCTCTCTTACTGAGCTAGAATAATTTAATTAGAATCAATTTATAATATTTTTTACTTAAGAAAGTATGCAGGGATCATGAAAGGACGTATAATGTTATCGAAAATCCATAGAATGCAGACATAATGCTTGCTGTGGTAACCCATCGTTCTAGAAGAATTAATTTAGAAATTCCAATTTACACGTAGACAGCATAAAACGGGAATGATTCCTATGCATGGCAAATCTTTCGCTATTCGCAAATGTAAAGGCGTTTTCATCTATTTTACTTCTAACTTGTTATAGTAACAATATCATAGAGAAGGAACATGTTTATGATTGGCATTAGTTACATTTATTCAGTATAACTTATATTCTCTGGCGATTTTCGAGTCACACGTGCAAATAATTTTGCTGTAAAATATGAGGAAGTACCGTCATTTGACGACCTGATGTGCAATGGAATTCAAGTTGAATTTGACGACTCTTTCACGGCCACAAAGATGATGTGCGTCAAGAAATGCACAACGCACAAAGCATGTCACAACGTCTTCTATGACGCTATCGCTAAACGGTGTGTTGGATGTGGACAGCGTTATTATGATGCCAGCCTGCTTGGCGCTAGCTCGAACGCGCAGTATTATCGAGGTAAATAAAACTCCACAATTGCCATGTATGAATATTTTAGCTGCTTATTTTTAAAAAATACCACACAATCCTTGATTCAGGCATCACAAGAACTTTTGTGCATTTTTGTTCTTGTTCCAGCAAACCATGTACATGCCAATTCAAAGAAGCTGCAAACAAGGCGTATATATATTGCTTACTAGAATCACATGACAAGAACATATGAACAGTAAATTCAATTTGTAGAATAGACCTCACATATGAGGATTCATTTTTGACGACTTCTAAAGCAAACGTATTCACACTAATTATGCGTTCTGTACAATGCTTAGTTGAGCGATGAGATGCGCCTACTGATACTCAATATACTCCTCACATCTACGGTTCGAGTTTTTATCGGGCCAAAAACTTCCCTGCAAACATATGGTCGAAAGTTCAACTTAGATATTTGTCGGATGTCTTAAACTGTTTATGATGATCATACCGATAACGTTGTCGCGACTTCCTGATCTAACTATTTAAAATATTACATTTCAACTGTGTACCGCTACAATGAACTTAATAACACTTGCGACCATGTCTTTAGTGTGCTAGCACCTATGACCTATGTTTTAGCTGGAGATGAGATAATTTTAGTGAACTAAGAACTAGTTTTATGAATGAACAAAAACACTGCTGTCAGATTTTGGTCGTTCATGTTAACAGGGCGCTTCATAAATATTAAGATTGAATCGACAAAACGAACATAAACATATGAATAAACCAGCCAGTAATTGGCTAAATTTCTATTTTACATACTGTGCGTTCATTTTATGAAATTAAAAACAAGCCTTCACGAATGAATTTTAATTTCACGAGACTGCAATATAGCAATGGTATCCGGGCGTCTTTTATGTAGGGCTGCAACAATTCATTTGCAATTGGATTTGTTCAGATACATTCCACTTTAAAAAATCTTTCCTCTAAGCTGACAAGTCAATCCTTTCGAATTTGTCATAATTTAAAAGAATTAAAAAAAATATTCAGATGGGTAATATTTGATTTTCTTAACTCTTTGGGTTCCATACTGAAATTTACACGCTTTTTATGAAAAACATTTTTTGAAGTGGCTTGAACACAGTTAAGAGACAGTAATATTCACATTTAGACTTTGTCTGAGCCATGCATCATACATGTATTTCAAATAGTCATAACAGTTTGGCACATAATTGTACTATTTATGAATGACACATTAAATTGACAAAGTTGCATGTTCAAACATGAATCGAAAAATATTTTTAAGATCATTAAACCTCTAGTAAAGAAAATAGTTTGAAAATTGTTTCAACATATTGATTCTCTCCACTTCAAGACATCATGAAAGATAGCATAGTCACATATCAGTAATATGTTTTCAGTGGTGGTGATATTGTAATCCATTATTGTGTTTTAACACCTTTTGTTTGTACTGCTTTTTAGATATAACACTGCAACAATATCATGGTTACTAAGTTACTATAGTGATGTTCAGTTATGACAGTTAAGGAGGACCCTAGATTTGGTCAGCTGATAGACGCCTCCACATATGTTGTCATAGTTGACAGTGTGAACAACATTTTAGCAAAATGTTTTCATTACAACCAGGACTCAAACACACGCAGTGAGCCACCAAAGACACTGGAGTAATAGCTGACGACACATTCACTTGCTCACATTCCAAAACTTTTATGAGTGAACTGATCAGCTATCAATTTCAAAACCGGTTGCATAAGCACTAGTTTCATTTTAAGTTAGCACATGAGCACAGATTATATTGCTACTAATTAATAGACTACTTGTCATTATGAAGCAGCATTATAGTGTGGTGCAGTGAATTTTCAAGTTAAAAGAATGTGAATAATGAAAACGTCGTAAGTGGCTAGCCCCATTGTGAGATTATGAACTGATATAATAATAAATTTGTTGCGGACAATAAATTTCTAGTAAAATATTTTCTACATGTAGTTCTAAAACTTACTCAAAACACAAATTACACAACCAGTTAGCTGGTGCTGGGCTGGTTGTCATGCATTACAAGAGGTCTTCTGTCCCTCTCTTTCTCTCTAGGTCTGTTCCCATGGCTTGGTCCAGCAGTGGGATGGTCTAAAAACGTCTATGTCAAGCTTTGACATATTCCGTAAGCTATCGGTATTTTCCGTTGAAATTCGTTTGTTTATACTTGTTGTTTATTTTGTCGATAAGTGTAAAAGATTATTACCCGATTGCAGACATTTTCTTGTCTCGTTGGTAACATGAATATTTAAGTTGATGCTTTTATTATTATATTATGGCATAAAACATTAAATTTGAGTTTTCAACTAATTTAGTGTGACCGAACTAATGGGTATCTTTAATAAACATGACATTCGAACTTGAAAAATACGTTTCTTAAAACAAAATGTTTCAAATGTTATTTTATAAAGTAAAAGCATCGAATAGAAACAAATTTAATATATATATATATATATTAGAATTTGTGTCTATGTTAAAACTACAACATTAAATGTACAGGCATAAATATTTACCAAATTTTGCTGAATTTTTCATTCCTTGAAACAACTCTCTTTTATAAGGGTATAATCATTCCGACAGTTTATTTAAACTACTAATCAGTCGCAATGTCGGAAGTGACATAGAGACGAACGCAGGACGGAGACGTTCCCGAGCGCTCCAAATTTAAATAACCGTTAAAAAAAACGCGCGACACCGCCGCACGACGCGTCCCGCCAACTAGCGTTAAATGTAATCATTAAAAATTCCAACTGGAATCTAACACTGACAATTGATAATACAAGTTAAAGCGTAAAATTTAATTGATTATTGTGTTGGATCTTTATGAATTAGAAGTACTAATGGGGCTGTTTTTTAAGGTCGATGATTGTATCCGTAAATATTGTACAAAGGTAAGAATTAGGGATGTGAATCAAATCCTAAAACGATATTCGAATATTCGTTGTGGGTTTTCGAATAATATTCGAATATTCGAAACAAATTTGCATCAAAGTGGCACACAACAAAATAATTCGGCCTTACATTTAACACGCGTTTTATTTATATTTTCTTTGAATGTTTACATTACTCACCTAACTTTATGCAGAAGAGCAAGTAGAATTATGACCCATTCCTAACGGTAAATTTTAAAACGACGATTTTACTATGGAAGTACATATGACAACATAATCACTCCGCCATTATCGTGTTTATATTGAAGAACCGGAAGCTGGGTTACTTTTCTCGGTCACCGATATTTTGCAAATAAATTCGGTAAATTAAAAAAGTCCGATTTAATGTGTGATCCATTGTGGCATTTTTAGAGGTCTAATGGATTTTGGGATTTTCCGGCATTTTTGCCGATACTGTGTTGCGACATTTCTTTCAATATAGCATAGGGGCACTTATGAGGTGCCCGGGGACTAAACCCGACCGGTCCATTATACTGAGACCGACGAGTCAGGCGTAATGCTGTCCCCTTAGCCCCGGTCGTTAGGAGGTCAATTACAGAAATACGATTTTATTATTTTATTAAAATAACAAACGTTAATAACTGAATAAAAAATATCAATTATTCGAATCCCTTGATCTATATTCGAATACCGCCATGCTATTCGAATATTCGTAAATATCCCCAGTTAGAATCTACTGATCAATGTATTTTCTGGTGACAGCCTACAGCTACATATCTTTTATACAGTTTGTCCGACAGTTATCAGCTGATACTCTGAAGTATCTCTATTATAGCAGAATATTAGTCTAGGATACTGTCCATAGAGTTTGTTCAAGGTCATGTTGAACAAGTCAGTAGGGTCAGTTGAAACCTTAAATAAAGGAAACAAACTTTAAAATAATACACTACAACGTGTAAATGTTTGTGCATTTATGTATAAATAACAATATCCCTTGAGCAGCGGAATAGTCCAGTGGTAGGACGCACGACCCTGGATCACGAGATCCGTGGTTCCAACCACGTTCAGGTCGCCGAAAATTTCCTTGAGCAAGAAATTTACCTCAAATTTTTGCCACTCCACTCGGGTGTATAAATGGGTACCTGCGAGGGTTATTCGGCTCAAAATGTCTCTATATATCACATCTTAAATGTACATGTGTACATGTGAATATACTCTGCAGCCGCTGTAAACAGTAAACTGAAAGAAAAGAAAAATGCTGCAAAAATATCCCTTTTTTTTATTTCTCAGATTCAATTGAATTGAATATGTGAAAATAAATGGTTTTCGACCACAGTTCCTGAATACGACAGTTCCTGAATTAGATTTGAACCGCCCAGACTTGATGTCTAGTCTGCAGATATAGCATGCTGGTAGATCAAACACACCAGTCTTGTGTCAATAAAATCACACAGGCGCCGGACAATTCTGAAAACAGTTAATCGATGGACACGTCGAGGTTGTGCTTTTACCTTTGAGCCCTTTTAAACGGTCTATTTGCACAACATATGATCAGGTATAAATTGTGTAAGACAAACTATTAATTTTATTATAGATACAAAGGATATTTAATAAAACAAACAAACACTCGATGAAGCTACTGATTTTTTATGAATAAGGGCCTGTTTGCACTGGAATAGATCACCCGAGGTTTGGGCTCTCCCGATTTCACACCAAATCCTATAATTTATTATTTTTTCTCACGAAACTACCAGCTCAAAGACTCATTTTATCGGGATTATTTCACATAACCTAGACACAAGTTAAATTTAGTGTGTGTGTGTGTATGTGTGTGTGTGTGTGTGTGTGTGTGTGTGTGTGTGTGTGTGTGTGTGTGTGTGTGTGTGTCTGTCTCTCTCTGTCTCTGTCTCTGTCTGTCTCTCTCTCTCTCTCTCTCTCTCTCTCTCTCTGTGTATTAGGAATAAAGTGCTGATAATACTAAAAATGCAATCATATTAATGTAAAATATTTCAGAAAGAAACACACATGCGCGTACACGCGTGACCACACACACACACACACACACACACACACACACACACACACACACACGCACACATCATCCTCACACAACACACACTTGCCAATTAAGCCTATGTGTTTGCTATTAATGGCGTTTAGCGGGCGAAGGAAGGAAATGACGTCATCCTTTAACTTCATGTAAACGTTACACAACGTCATGTACATTCACGTCATTTCCATTCACTTGATTATGTACACATTACTCATATTGTTAATTTATTTCAGGGATATTATTGTTTTTTTTAAAAATCAGTTATAGTTTTGTTCTTTAAATGCGGAAATGAGAACATACTGCTACATCATTTAATGCAAAAGTTGGCCAAATAACATTATCTACAAACAGTAAGAACAGTCGAATGTCTGAATTATGCCAAATGTTTACGAGAAATAAATGCATCGGAAGCAAAACAGTCCCTAAAGAGGCCAAAACAAATCATTTGAAATACAATAGTCGCAGTAAGGGCGTAAAAGTAGTGCAAAGTACTGACGTCATTAAAAGAAGTATTGACTTCAATAGTAGCGAAGTTTTAGCTTATAAATAATCCAATTTTAGTAAAAAAAATAAAGAAAAATGACTACAGAAAAAAATGAAGCTAAAACTTAGTATTTTGAAGACTTCATACGTGACAATGTCTGAAATGACGCCTGCACACTGTGCCCCTTCTTGTAGGTCACGGCTGTGTTGGACTGTTGGATTACTCTTGTTGTTGTTTTTGGACATTCTCAATCACTGGAATTCTCATTTATCTCGAGACGTGCATTACCTTATGTAGATAGATCAAGGACTTAGCCACTTTAATAAGTAACGGCCCTAAGCGACCTCTATAACTGGCCATCGCCCCTTATCGACTTCTATAACTAAGCACCGCCCCCTAACGACCATAACTGACCTCTATAACTAGTCACCGCTCCTAACTGACCTGTTTAACTAGTCACCACACCCTAACGAACCTAACCGACGTCTATAACTAGCCACCGCCCTTAATCGACCAGTACAACTATGCGTAGCCCCAGAACAACCCTTAGCGACCTCAATAACAAGTCAGAGTCCTAACTGACCTCTATAACTAGTCACCGCTACAAATAGACCTTTATAACTAGTTACCACCCCTAACGACCATAACCGACCTTAATTACTAGTCTCCGCCTCTTAAATCGACCACTTCAAACAAGTATCATTTAATTTTAATTTACATTTTTGTATTTGAAAAAGTATGAAATCCTATTAAAAGGCTTATCAATTTTGCATAACGCTATCGGCAATCCGATTTGTGTATCTAAACAAAAGTAACTAGGACATCCATCGATCTAGAAACCTTAAGTTAGAACTACCCAGTAACTCGCAGAGCGTATAAAAGCGGATGATTCATATAACTTGCAAATTAAACTTCCGCTAGCCGCAAATATAAAGGTCGTTTGATACTATTTTACTGCATATTTATAAAACATCTTAGAAAAGTAAAATGGTTAAGTTTTGCAGAAGCTTGTACTTGTATCCAGTATTAATTGTTTTTTCTGGCGTGTTTCGATTCTCTGGAGCAAACGATGTAATTGATGTAAAATATGAGGAAGTACCGTCATTTGACGGCCTGATGTGCCAAGGAATCCATGTTGCTTTTGACGACACCTCTACTGCCACAAAGATGATGTGCGTCAAGAAATGCACAACGCAAAAAGCATGTCACAACGTCTTCTATGACGCTATCGCTAACCGGTGTGTTGGATGTAAAAAGCGTTATTATGAAACCAGCCTGCTTGGCGTTAGTTCAAACGCAAAGTATTATCGAGGTAAATAAAACTTCACACTTGCTATGTAGGAAAATTACTGTTGCCTATTGTTTAAAATGTCACACAATTGTTTTACATCTTAGGAAGGTTTTATGTTTACTTAGGTTCAGAACAATAAGGTTATATTGCTCTTTTAAACTGCATTTCGGCAACAGTTCTCGCTACACTGAACGTATCAACACTTGTCAATCTCATTAAAATCTCATCCTAACTTTCGTTTCATTACTTTTCGCTGGTTAGGATCTGATGACATCGCATTAGGTGTCAACTCAATTTGACCTTTGATTAGCCAATGAAATCGTCGGCTGCAAAATGTTTGGGTATAACTTCATGAATTTTCGCCAGATTACGGCTATTTACGGAAATTCATATTGAGCGGCAATGTCCAAGGTATTCCGATTAAAGATGCGTCACATTTTCAAGATGGCAGCCCCCATTGACATTTGCGATCCAGTAAAACAAACGCCAAAGAAATTACATAAGTTGATCGGTACTGTTTTTGCGGGATGTCATTTCTTTAGGTTCTGATAACGGGTAGTGGGAGCAAACACACTCAAAAACAGTTTTCGCCACTAATTGATTGTAAGGCATGGATGCCGCCATGTTAAAATATTAGACGAACTTGTTTCGTAACGAGGTTTCTGATTAGTCAAGTTTGACGTCATCGGCTCATTAATATTTATAACTTAAAGGTCACTTCGAGGCGACCTTTATCGTGATGTTATCAGATCCTAACCAGCGGAAAGTAATGAAGCGAAAGTTAGGATGTGATTTTAATGAGATTGCAACACTTGTGTTCATTTCTACATAGTGACGTAGACAGCGCCAATGCATTAAAGACATAGGCTTCGTTAGATCCGGGAGAATGTTACATTACTACGGACTAGTTTTATAGATTACAACAAAAATTGATGTCACCTTTTAGTTGTTCATGACACATGGAACGGCTCATGCAGTATTAAGGTTTAAATGATAAATTGAGCTTGAATAAAGTGGTACGTGTAAACTGCCTTATGTATAAACCAGACATTGATTGTCTTAATGTCTATTTTACTTACTTTGCGTTCATTTAATTTAAAACAAGTCTTCAAGAATGTCTTTCATTTTCAGGAATATGCGATGTAGCAATGGTATCCGATCGTTACGGGATCCCAGATACGAAGATAACAGTGTCCTCGCATTACGTGGTCTTGAGCGACCCAGAGTTGTTTGGACCGAGATATTCCCGACTGTATACGTCGGGTGTGGCCGGAGCCGGGGCTTGGTCGGCTGCATCAACAAGTCCAGGAGAATACATTCAGGTCTGACATAATGATGCAAATAATATATTGATTATATGTGTATATTGTGGATAAAATCTTCCATTGGATTATATTATACCTATCAGATAAATGAGGCCAAAACTGTCACCCTTCTGTCTTTGCTCCTGTTGTATCAGAGGTCTCACAAAAAACTATTCCATATAGGTTACCGGGTTATGAGTAACACATTTTCTAGGTATTGTAGTCCAGGGATTTGAGAGAAGGGTAAAATCAATGTATTCAAACACGTATGTACCAACAAAACTGTGCTTTTAATTCAATAATACGCACTAACAATCTTGTTTCAGCAGAAAACCATAACAGCGATATTCCAAGAAGATTGTAAGGCGGTAACTGCTGATTTTTCTTATTTGTTCAGTTTATCTCTCATTCATGTTGTAACTTGTACCTTTAAAATGCGTTAATACCTCTGTCTGGTCTTTGTTGTAATACTGATAGGACTGTGTTGTGCTGTCGTATGTAGAGCATCGTCTTTTGAAGTGGTTCAGTCTGGAGAACAGACGCGATGGTTGTATTAGACAGTTTATAGGGTGCGCATATAATCTTGAACTAGTTCACCTGTATCTACTGAGTGTCTTGTTCCCTTCTAAGAAAATAAAGGTAAATAATCATTTGTGCGTGTGTACAACAATCTATTATTGAATTACATTTTGCCTATCAGTTACCTTAGCTTAAAAATAGTTTCCTCCTATCCTTGCTCCAATTGGATCACAAGTCTCATAAAAGAAACGAGTCCATATAGGTTATTAGGTTATAAGTAAAGACATTTTCTGGCTTTTTAAGTCCAAATAGCTAAGAAAAGGGTAAATCAATGTATTCAAACCTGAGTGTACAAATAACGCTGTGATTTTAATTCAATAATACGCACCAGTTATTATATTCCTGCAGTAGACCACAACAATGATATGCCAACACGAATTAAGGCAGAAGCTGCTATTTTTCCTCATTTGCATAGATAATCGCTTTGCTCTTCTGGTAAGTTGTGTTTATAACCTGCATGTATACCTTTGTCTTGTCTTAGTTATATTTTCATAGGACCGTGTAGTATGGTCGTGTTTACCGCATCAATATGACGATCTGTAGCATGTCGTCTTTTGAACTGGTCTTAAGTTATCAATATAGGTTAAAAGGACGGTTGAATTACTGCAAACTAAGCTGCTACTTTTGGGTTTAATAATGCATTGTTTTCAGTTCTATATTTTAAGTGAAACTTTTGATATCGATAGTATATATGTTTAATAGGCTGAGTTCTATAATGTGAAGCTATTGACCGGCGTGGCGACACAGGGGCGTTATGACAACGACAAGGTTCAGTGTGTGACGTCATACCAAGTCTACTTTAGCCTCGACTGTGTTAATTTCTCACCTGTCATGAGTGCAGGAGCCATCGAGGTAAGTAAGTGATTAATGTTGAGCCATATCACCTACTGTCAAGATCGAGGTCAATAAGTAAAAACCGTTAAAATATATTCAATGATCTACTGTCAATAAAAATAAACATTCTATGTTATTAACAAAGGTAAAATTCCAGCCACTTACTTTCATAAACACTATTGAATAATGTTACCAACTAGTTATGTATCGACGTATTTGTTATCCGACAATTTGGCAATACGAAAATACATACAACTGAAGTTATTCGTGTTAAGGAATGTTTTTCGTCTCATGCATGTTCTTGATAATTATTCCTACTCTTAAGTCGAACTTCATAATATATGCAATATTCATTTAAAGAACATTTAGCCCATTTCGGGCAAAGCTTTAGACATTATTGAGATTTCCGCTTAGAATATTGGAAAAATATGACAAATCACAAACCTTAGTCAGCATACAGCGGAAAGAGTTAAACCTCATTTTCATATTTGTGTGTGGTGTTATAGTTTCTGAATTGTTGGATACCGCCCTAATACCAAAATTGTAATTGTTCGTATATATTTATATACGCATTTAAATGTATTGACATAGGGCAACTCCTTTATTTAAATTTAACCCCTGTTTTTTTTCTGAAGACAGAAATTAAAGAGATGTACTATCGTGTTACAAATAGAAGAATGAAAACAGTAAAAAATAATATGATTGAATGATCACAGCAGTGCAGAGGTTTAAGTGCATAAATTGACATTCTGAAAAAATATTTTATATTTATAAAGGTTTCTGTTAGGTTAGAATGCCGTAGAGACATAAAATGCCTGTGTTGTTTTAAGTACATATGCAGGACAAATACACATTATGTTTATATTGTTTATTATTTTTCATACTTCTGGAAAATCAATATATCTATTAATATAAATCCAGTTTAACCAAAATTATATACATGGACACGTCTTATCTGCCCACAAAAAAACTTTTAAAATATTTGTATGAAACAAACAAAACATTACTTTTTTAAATGATATTTACTGATCTCATTAATTATTTTATAAATGATAGTTGCCGATCATATTTTTCATCACACTACTTCAAAACCGTTTTGTGTGTTTATTAATATTGGGTTATAGATTGAAACATTTCAATTTATTTTAAAACATACTGGACCCGACTCCCTTTCGTTAATCATTTTCAGACGTTCAGTGGCAACAGTGATAGGAGCACCGTTGTTACGAACAACCTGACGAACCCAGTCTATGTGCGATGCGCGCGCCTCTATCCTACAGAGTTCTTGAACTACATTTCAATGAGATTTGACTTCATTGGCTGTATTTAAATGCGGAGACCTCATACCAAAATGAAAGACACTTTGATTTTTAACAAATGAAGGTTGTTGGTGGGGTTGGGTGGGGGATTAGGGGGAACTTGCACATTAAAATGGATGTGATACACACTTACCAGATTTCGTTTTATTGACACTTAAAGAACATAAACATAGTGTACGAGCAATTGTCAGTCCGATTATTAGCAGATCGGTCAATTTAAACAAATCAACGATCAAAAGTCATATTATTTTAATAAAACACGAAGATAGTTATACATAGGAGAACTAGCTTCTATCATTATAACGGTAGGTTTAACAAATAATTCTATACGATATCTCGTACCATCATATCTTACAGTTTGTAATTTGCCTATTACAATAAACCTATTAAGTATGATCGCACGTTCTTTAAATGTTGTATTCTTGTATATACGTATTCACCACAAACATGTTTGTTGTTGTTTTAAGTCACGTTTGCCTAATTGTGATGTGTGTTCTCTGTACAGCTGTAAAATACCTTAATTAAAAATATTTAATAACATTTTGAAGCATAAGTACACTCATTTCTAATGGTGTGTGTGTGTTAATTGAAAGAGTAATGAGATTATAAAAGCAAGCAAATGTTGATGGACTTGTTACTTTTACATTAGTTCAGCGATAGTTATTATGATTGCATCTTGTTTTCTATCTCAAGACAGCGGCATTAAACGTAATCCCAATTGGGATGAAGCTAAACCGGTTTAAGCACACCAGTCGGTCCATATAGCCGACTGACCGCTCCAAGGCGGTAACTGTCGAGTTTGCTCTTTTTGTGAAAAAGTTAGTTTACATAGTTATAACATGAAGCTTACATGTCGACCAGACCAGCCTTGTTGCCTTTCATATATTGTTTAAATTAATAGACATTATATTACATTCTGACAAGAGACAAATAAGTTCAACGAGGATTAAGCTAAACTCCTTTTTATCGCAGATAAAAAATAAAATAGAAGTTTAGTAATCAAGTACATGAGCGAAAATAAGAATCCAGAAAATATATTCAAATTGTCATTTCAAAGTACTTCGCTATATCATGACGGGGTGTCAGACACAGTCTCTGTCACACGAATCTGACGCTTTATCTTTTCCTCAAGAATTTTAACAAACAGATGGTGCAATTTGAGATTTGGAATTGACTAAGGAGAGACTTAACAATTGTTGTCATTACTCTCCATATATATAAGGATTAAGGACATTTCCGAGTTATAAATTATTTCCTTTTTATCATAAACGTCTTGCTTTGAAGTGGTCTGTACCGACGGCATTGTTATACCTGAGTTAGTTTGCACTTAAGGTATAAAGGATGCTACTTGTTATCTGATTCTACAAAGTATCCGTCATACACTTATTGCATTTCCACATTATGGAACTTAACAAAAAAACGAGCATACTTTGTTGAAGATAACCATTTTAAGTACACGTAGGGCTTGTTTCCGACCTGTGATATGTTTGCTATATCTCAAAGATGTTTTTAATGTACAGTTTATAAAAGTGTATTAGAGCAATGTTGTTGTTCTTTTTATTCAAAATTAGGCTAGCCATGAAAAGGGAACGATCGATTTATAATGATTTTTGTATACATTGACTTTTATTGTTAAACTGTTGTTGTTGTTTTTTGTTTATCCTCGGCCAGTTAATAGAAAGTATTCCTTTGTTTGAATTTGATACAATGGTATTATGAATCTGTATACATTAGATTAGTAAGTCCAATGGTGAAAGTAAGTCTTTATTAAGCAGAAGGTCGCGAGTTCGAATCTATCTGAGAGGTACATGTTTATAAATAAATCAATACATATATAAACATGGGACTATCATAGTCACGCCCATAAATTGCACGACTTTCAACTTTTAAAATCAATGACTTTTATTTAAATAGTTTGTATTGGATGTGTAAGTGAATTGAAGAAATTACTATTAAAATTACTACGTACAAGACAGAAAAAATATAATAAATAATAAATATATATAATAAAGAAATATAAAATAATTAAAAACAACAATGCATATAAGTTGTATTCGCTAGCAAAATGCATTTAGACGTCCTAATATTATTAAATACAATTGAAAATACTCGCCGCCTTGACTTACAGTAAACTTACAGCTTATCATGTAAAAAATATATTGTACAGTCACTCTTACCATTCGGAAGTCTCTTCTGGTATAATTATAACCCTTTTGTAGTTTTAACTGATCCACCGACATTGTCGAAAATGTTCGAACCTCTCCGAGCAATTACGAAACATTACGGAAAATAAGCAGTCTCAGTTTTATCCTTACGGAAGCAAATAAATCATATAAAAATAAAAAGAATAGTCAGATTAAGTTTAACAATACATATAAATTTTGATTAAGTAAATGGAAGTAGTAGTAGTAGTAGAAGTAGAAGCAGTAGCGGTGGTGGTGGTGGTAGTGGTGGTGGCGGGGGGGGGGGGAAGCTGCATTTGTTAATAGCTTTTGAATTAAGATTTGTAGTAGTACTGATGTTGACTATAATGATGATGATAAAAATAATGATAATGATGATGATTGATAATAATAATAATAATAATAATCATAATAATAATAACAATACTGCTACTACTAATAATAATATATAAAGATGTGACGAAAATTTAACTTAACTATAATATATTAATGAAGGCCACGGCGGCAAATCCGTGAACCAGTTTACCTCTTCCAAAGGTGTTGGTTACTGGTTTTGTAACCGGACGATCGATAGCAATAATGAAAAAAATCTTTTGAAAAACACTTATGGTTTTCAATGAATTGTAAAACATATCTATCGCTTAATGAAAACGATACTCCTCCCCTCTCACTTATCCGCAATCGACTGATTGGCAGCACAACCTGCACAGTGTCACCGAGGTGCAATAAGCTATGTAAACACAGCCTTTACTTTCTGACATTGGTGTTTATATATATATATATATAATAATAATTAGATTGGAGGGCATTCTAGTCAAGAATGTACCATGCTTCAACAACTAGACTGCAGTTTAGGGTAAACAAGAGGCTCTCTTCATTGCATACAAGTTAAAACTGATAAATAGGGACGTTGCCAGATTGAGAAGAGACTATTGAAATTAACGCCGAGTGATAACGAGGCTCATCAAACATGTTCTGTAGTATTAACTTAAACCATTGTACTCTATAATAAGCAAAAAAGAAACATATATCTGTCAATGTATAGATCGCTTCAACAAGATTTGCTGTAGTCGTGGATTGATCTGACGTCGCTATTATCACGCATTGTCTGTTTCTTTAGAATGACAATTAGAGAATATTGAAATTAAATGCTTCCACAACAACAGAACAATGTATATCGACGTCTTTTTTCCTGATTAAGGTGCAAACAACTAGAAAAAAAAGCCCGATAACCAGGTTTCCGTAAGATTATATTGGTTGTGAAATTCAGCGAAACACATTTGAATTGCATACGCACGTATGTTTTTTCAAACTAAAAACAATTCAAGCGTCAAAATGATTGTAAGTGTTTACCACTTGTAAAGTTACACTACCGGCTTATTAAGAATTTACCTATTTTGACCTAGGTCTCGTCGAAATCCCCGCATGTTGATGACATGTTGGATTTATAGACCTTCAGGAAGTTCGAGGTTGGAGCGCTCCACAAACCAGGTTTACGCAACCCAGTCGTCCTTTTGCCGACTGACCGTTCCAAGGCGGTAACTGATGGTTTTTCCTTTCGTGTGTTATGTCTCATTTCTGTGTTTTGTCACATTTACATTTACCCTGTTTGCCTTTGCCTAGAGGTAGATTAGATTTCAATATATGGAAAATTTGATAGGATCTTTTCTTATTTAGCTATATTTGAAAGGTACAGTGGTTGTTTATCTGAGTCCGATTGTTATGTCACAATCTTGTGACTATCGATGCAAAGGAAATATGTTTGAACAGAAAAACGGTAAAAAACTACCACACTAGACAGGTCGTTTAGATATCATGAGTACGATTTTTATTTGTTCCTCTCAATGGCCGAACTACGTGCCCTGTGTAAGTGAAACAGTATTAGTATTTCCCTTTTTCTCAAACGTGAGGTTGTATAGTAGGTGTAATTTTATGATATTATCTCATCTTTTGTATAACATACCACTTATCTTGTCCTTTTTTTAAAGGAACTCGTTACAATAACTTATAAACGCTTCCCAAAACCTGTGTCTGGTTTCGTTGACTAATATGGTGTCCAGTTAGTGGTGTCTGTATTTCAGATATTAAACTTAAAACAATTCCTTACATGTGTGTTTCAAGTGACGCCAGTACAATATTGTCAGATGACAATATTACTTAAGCTAAAAATTTAATACGTCGTCCCCTGGAGTATTTTATTTCAGATTGGTTGCTCTCTTGAATCGTTTGAAACTGTAGCATGTATGTTTTTGTAAATATTGTTACATATATATATATAAATTATCTATATTTCAGTGCATTTTATGTGAACATGTTTGTAATCAGTACAGTATCCGTTGCTCATATACAAACTCCTGAATAAGGTGGTTGTTTGTGTTTGTTTTCCCTTTGATAAAATATACATGTATATACGCTGTGTTTTTCTACAAAATAAAAAGTTGAAGGATAAAGCGATCCGTAACGGTATAATCAACCAAGGTCTTATGTTGACTGGTCGGGCTAAGGTGGCAACTATTGGCCTACCTTTATTTGTTGTGTTGCATCTTCGTGCTTCTTTGGTATTTCACATTCAACTTGAGTAATTGATTTGCTAAAAAGTTCGCAACGAACCGAAATAATTGTATTCTATTTATGTTTGAAGCTCCTCCTGCTAATTGAAATCAATGTTTGATTTCTCATACGACCTTCTTTTATATTCATAGGTACTAATTAAACAATATAGAGAACTGTACTCCATTCAGCCTTATTGACGACAGCATGTGTTAAGTCAAAGATCTCTTCCTGACATTGATTCTGTATGACATTGACTGTCAAAAAGTTCTTTTTGTGGCGTCTCCGTGGGTGGGGTTTGAATTATAAATAATGGGGTAATATATCACTACTATTGATGAAAGCGCAAGTAATTAATCTCAATAAATCACTCATTTCCTTCTACTTTGGTAAATAGGAAAACAAAACCAGTACTAACGATAAAACATGACGAGATTTAGATAACAAAATCTTTATAGATTTTTATTAATTGCAACATTTAAAACAAAAAAGATACACGTAATTTACAGAATTTGCGATGTCCTGTCTTAAGTGTTGTATGTCCGTGATTTCCTTTGATGGACTTTGGTTCCTCAATTTCATCTTCACATAAACAGGATGCTACAACCATTCACTCTTCTCTGGTCACTTTTTCTTGATTCAAAAGGATAGGATTTGTCCTATACTCTTATTATTGGTACTACTGATACTTACTTAAAAGTAGTATACATTAATACGTACATCAAATGTGTCGGATATGTGGAAGGAACGGTGAATGTTGAGGAACATGAATAGTAGTCGCGAGTGAAAACCAATCTGTCCTCTAGTTAGTGGAATCTTGGAGTTGTTTTACAGTTTGTTTATCTAAGGTTAAGTGATGATTGGGGAATTGGGTGAAATGTAGTTGAGATGTTACAAGAGGGATGTGGATATTTTGAAGTTTCTGTTTTTGTAACAGAACACAGCACGAACCTTGTTGGATTTTAGTAGGTTTTGGTTCCGAAATCAGTTGGTATTGATGCCTTTATATTTGTCACGTGCGTGTATTCTTTTATTTCATGTTCCACCTACTTCTCAGATTATTAGAATTTTGAGTAGAATGGCATACTGTACAACAGAATGGAAATCGGCTAGTTGTTGATCGTTGATTTGGAAAATTCTGGAGAGTTCAGTACTTTTATATTATCTATTTGCATACAAATAAGGACTTATTTTCATCTCGCAGAAATGGTGTTGTTATTTTTGATACAGAAAAACCTGAGGTTCAGAATGGTTGCTTTGCTGGTTAATTTTTTATAGTTTTAAACTGTCAACATTGCAAAGGTTATTAACCGAGGTATGTAATTCATGAAATTATAATCGCTGAATTGCTCGATGGATGCGGCGCTTACCTATGAAAAATGCTTTTTACAGCCCTTGATATGGGAGGTTACTTATGTAATAGTATTCGATGACGTGTACAGCTGTTATGGCACTTGCCTTTTTAGAGGCCACAAGTAGCTTGATACACACTAGGTCTGTGATCGTACGTATAAGCAGGGTACGAAGTGCCGGTATCGTCTATCGTGGTCGGAAAAGTTACGTTCTTGTTTGTAATGTTATAAAATGTTTATCCTGTTTTGTGTACATTTATTCTTGGAGAGACATGCTGTTGGTATAAATGCCCTGCCGGACGTTCTGGTGGGCGGGTCTCCTTGTTGTAGGAGTAACTCAAAGAATCCAGAGCTACGAATACAGCAGACACATACAGAAGGGGTTTTAAACGGTTGTGTAAATGGAATTTGAATAATAACCTTCTTATTGGTGATACCTGCCTGCCAAAGCATTCACGTAGCTCTTTATAAGAGATATGATATCATTTAATTTTATATAATGTAGAATTAATAATAGATTTATAATACATTTATATAAGTATTTAATGAAGTTAGCGATAATAATGCAGGTTAAAATCAAAACAAAATTAGCAATGTAGTGTTAATGTATTGGTTTAAAATTTATACTATAAATTGATTCTGAATAAAATCAAGCATTCAATAAATTTTGATCGTATGACCATGTACAACATGTACGTAATTTTAAATAGTTAAATGTGATTCCCCGAGGCTAGTACCAAAAGCATGATTTATTTGTTGTTCTAGAGTGCAAAGGAGTGAGCAAGAAATAAATTATACAGGCAGTTTCGGCCAATTTTTTTTTTTCTTCATGACACTTTATGATAATGTTGCTCGGCCCTACATGAACCAAAACACTAACCTTTGCTTATATTAACTGTACTAAGGCAGCTGCAGACCCTGTCTTAAACCAAAATCACCATCCTTGGCTGGTATTTTCTGTAGTAAGATGGCTGCAGAACATGTCTTAAACGAAATCACCAATCTTGGCATGTAGTTGCTGTTGTAAGATGGTTACAGACCTAGTCTTAAACCAAACCGCAATCCTTGGATGGTATTTGCTGTAGAAAGGTGGCTGCAGAACCTGCCTTTCAACAAACCAACATCCTTGAGTGGTATTTGCTGTAATATAGTGTCTGCAGACACTGGCTTTAGCCAAACCACTAACCTTGGCTGGTCCTTGCTATAGTAAGGTGGCTTCAGACATTGCATTAAACAAACCACTAACTTTGGCAGGTACTTGTTGTAATAAATTGGCTGCAGATCCTGCATTTAACCAAACCATTAACTTTGGCTGGTACTTGTTGTAGTAAATTGGCTGCATACCCTACATTTAACCAAACCATTAACTTTGGCTGGTACTTGTTGTAATAAATTGGCTGCAGACCCTGCATTTAACCAATCCACTAACTTTGGCAGGTACTTGTTGTAATAAATTGGTTGCAGACCCTGCATTTAACCAAACCACTAACCTTAGGTGATACTTACTATAGCAAGCTGGCAGCAGACTACCAGCTGGAAATGCTAGAAATTTATGAATGATTATTATAAGTTTTAAAGTATGAACTCACACTTATCTTATTTAAGTTTAGAACAAGAATGTTTATTAAACATTTATTAAGAGGTTCTTGGTGAATATATGTACATGATTTTAATTTTGATAAGTTTTATAAATAGCTAAATAATGCGTTGACTTCAAAATATAAGCATATAAATTTGCTGTAAGTGTACTGTTTATTTAGCGGTTATTTCTGTCCTTTTGACTGTTAACATTTCTGATGAAGCAATTAGAGCAAAGTTGAATCTAATGAAAAGAAATAATTTCAACAAAACCTGGAAAATATATAAATATATACATACAGTTCAGATATTTATTTGAAAATTTAAGTACGGCTTTCTTTTATTTTGAAGTTTTACTGGCAGTCGGCCAAGACCTTTAGCCTTAGCAATTAGAAAGTACAAGGATATGTTTGGATGCTTTTATTGCAAAAGGTAAATACTATCTGGAGTTGTACAACGTAAACAATTATATGTGAGAAGCACTCACTGTTCAGGTTTAGGAGTGGAGTCTAGAAGGCGTTCACTGTGGGTCGGGGTTGGCTCCACCTAGTGAATAAAACCAAGGAAAAGAAATAAAAAAAGTCTACGGACGATAGAAATAAGCAGACTCAAAAGGCTTGGTGACAAAACGGAAAACTGACCCCTCTATTGACCCAGTGCTTCAGAAGTATAATAATCATCAGCTCACAGCGTAAAGACCATTGATCAGCAGACAATACAGACAGAACGACATATAGGAGAGATATTATTTGTATATAAATATATACAGAAAAAAACAATTAAAATAAATGAAATGCAAATGCACGGTTTGACGGCGGTTTTATTTTTGAAATGTATAGTGTTCGGATGTGTTGAATTATGGACAAAACGCTGCAATCAGAATTGTGCAATAGTAAGAACAAACGAAGTTTGGCAGTGACATTTGTTATAAGAAAACACATTTACAATGATTTACCGCCTCTGTATACATGATATGTGACAAAGTCCTATGAGCATTGCAACATATACTCCGAAAAGGCATACAACAAAGGTATTTCACATGCAAGCCAAGCGAAAAGTAAATACAAATTTGTGATGAGTCATTTAACGAAAAGAGCAAACCCGACAGATACCGCCTTGGAACGGTCAGTCGGCAATATGGACCGACTGGGGTGCTTAAACCGGTTTTACAGAGCTCTAACCTCGCACTTCCTGACGAGTTTCTCAAATGCAAGCAATGAAAAGAAAAACGATCTATTTAAATATAAAATGTCCAAGCGCTGATATTTTCTATAAGTTATGACGAAAGTAGTGACGTCATTGAAAAATAATATCCACAAAGTGTAAAGAACAGAATATGGTATTATTTCGACTTGAAAAACTACACAAAAATGGTTGACTATAAATAAAATTGACTTTCTGAATCATGAACAAACATGACCAGAGACAAATAAATGGTTGTAGCATCCTGTTCATGTGACGATGGAATTGAAGAACCAAAGTCCAATGTCCAACAAAGGAAATACACGCAACAATCCTTATAGGATGAATTAAAAAGATTACATGCACGTGGAGATTTTTTACACGACCGTCACACTGCACAAGTAACATTGTTGTGATCATGAATAAGAATATATGACAAAGTCCTATGAGCATTGCAACATATACCAAACTCCGAAAAGGCATAAAACAAAGGTATTTCACATGCACACCAAGCAAAAAGTAAGAACAAATTTGTGATGAGTCATTTAACGAAAAGAGCAAACCCGACAGATACCGCCTTGGAACGGTCAGTCGGCAATATGGACCGACTGGGGTGCTTAAACCGGTTTACAGAGCTCTAACCTCGCATTTCCTGACGAGTTTCTCAAATGCAAGCAATGAAAAGAAAAACGATCTATTTGAATATAAAATGTCCAAGCGCTGATATTTTCTATAAGTTATGACGAAAGTAGTGACGTCATTGAAAAATAATATCCACAAAGTGTTAAGAAAAGAATATGGTATTTTTTCGACTTGAAAAACTACGCAAAAATGGTTGACTATAAATAAAATTGACTTTCTGAATCATGAACAAACATGACCAGAGACAAATAAATGGTTGTAGCATCCTGTTCATGTGAAGATGGAATTGAAGAACCAAAGTCCAATGTCCATCAAAGGAAATACACTCAAAAATCCTTATAGTGAAATAAGATAAAGTGAATGATGCGTTTAACCCTACAAACAAATAACAATATCATCCCAAA